>QFEQ01000299.1:0-73453 GCA_003316335.1 Hemileccinum impolitum
ATAGAAAGCATTTGCTGTAACTATTTACATGTAAACATGTTGGTCGTGCTTTTATCCAAAGTTTCCTGTCTGTGCTTGATCTTATTGTGAAAGGTGTTTATTTGTCCTCATCCACATTTATATGCTTTTTAGAGAGCCAGAAGGGGTGTTCTGCCAGGTGATTGCAAGTTCCTTGTATTCATGTGTACTGAATAATGTGATTCCCATGACCGACACATCAGTGAGGCAAATTACAAGGACTTGGTAGTATACCCACATTTATCTTGGGGTTTCATCTTATGGTCAAATGTTCAGATTGCTCCATCAAGCAATTACAAGTCCCCTATGTTTGTGTGTAATGAACAGTGCAATTCATATGACTGACCATCAGTAAATTTACACTGTGCTTAAACTGGCTTTATGCATCTTATTTTGCTTAGCTAACTACCACAATGTCTCAAAGCTCATTTAAAACCCTGCTTTACATCCTTTTTTATGTTAAATTGTAGTATAATTAAGGTTTTTAATGTTATAGAACAGTGTATGGTAACACTGTACAAGATCTGTACTTTGACAAGCCAAATAAGATGCATAAAGACAGATTAAGAAGCATGTAAGTTTACTGATGATGCATCAGTAAGGCAAATTATAAAGACTTGATAGTATACCCACATTTACCTCGGGGTTTCATCTTATGGTCAAATGTTCAGATTGTTCTGTCAAGTGATTACAGGCCCCTTACATTCGTGCGTAATGAACTGTGCAATTCACATGACCGACGCATCGGTGAGGCAAATTACAAAGACTTGATAGTGCACTTACCTTTGAGCAGCGGATTTCTACTGATGGATCACTCGACGAAACATGTTGAAGATATTATTGTGCGATTTTAACAGGACAAAAATGCATATATATATAAGTCTTATTTGGCATCTAAACAACCACATAGCACGATCTTGAGGTTTCAGTGATGTGAGACTTACCATGTTCGTTCATTCCAGTCTCGGTCTCTTCGTAACATGGTCCGGTGTCTCATCCTCGGGGTCGGGACTCGGACACCCTCTGCATGCATTGCGTGCACCATCAAGAACTGCAATAACTTCTTGATGTTCTTGTCCAGAATATGAGGCATGGACAAGCTCGAGTATATCATCCCAATGTGACCCGAACAGCATCGTAGGGTTATCAGTACTGTTGCGAACCAGCGATTGGATCATCTGGGAAGTGGAGCGTTGCCGTAGCGCGAATAACAAGCTATCCAGAGGAAGTGGGACACCGTACGAAAGTAGAAGTTCCACCACTGAGGTGTATCCATGCTCAATGGCAGCTTCCAGTATCGTTCTTCCCTCAGAATTGCAGGCAGCAGAATTGCAACCAGCTTCAGTGAAATTCTTCACCAGGAAGTAACATACATCCTCAGCGTATTCAGCGACGGCAAGATGAAGTACGGTATCCCCGTTGGATATGGTGGAACGCACATTGGCACCTTTGCGGGTCAGGAATTCAACCATGTGGAGAGGTGAGTGTTGTCGTAGGGTAAATAAAAGGACATCGTGTGGAAATGGGACACTGCGCGAGAGTAGGAATTCCACCACCGAGGTATATCCACGTTCGATGGCGACTTGAAGGCCAGACTTGTCCTGAGAATTTACAGTGGTAGGATTGCAACCGGCCTCAATGAAACTCTTCACCAAGAAACAACATACTCCTTCAGCGTATTCAGCAATGGCAAGATGAAGTACGGTATTCCCACTGGACGTGGTGGAATGCATGTCAGCACCTTTGCGCGTCAGGAATTCAACCATGTGGAGAGGTGAGTGTTGCCGTAGCGCGAGTAACAGGATGTCGGGTGGAAGTGGGACATTGCTCGAGAGTAAAAATTCTACCACCGAAGTGTGTCCGCGTTCGATGGCGACTTCAAGACCCGACTTGCCCTGAGAATTTACAGTAGTAGGATTGCAGCCAGCTTCAACGAAAATCTTGACCAAGTTCAAACGCCTTGATTCGTCGTGCTCAGTTATGGCAAAATGAAGTACGGTATCCCCATTGAATGTGGTGGAATGAACATTAGCACCTTTATGAATCAGGAATTTGACCATGTGGAGAGGAGCGCGTCGCGATAGCGCGAGTAATAAGATATTTGGGGGAAATGATGCATTCCAGCATGAAGGAAGGAGTTCCACCACTGAGGTATATCCGCGTTTGATGGCAACATCCAGAAGCGGTTTTCCCACTGAATCGCAGGAGGTGGGTTTGTAACCAGCACTGACGAAAATCTTGACCAAGTCCAAAGACGTTGATTCGTCGTACTCAGTGATGGCAAGATGAAGTACGGTATCCCCATCAAACGTGGTGGAATGTACATCAGCGCCATTCTGAATCATGGACGCAATCACCCGGGGTGTTGAGTGTTTCTGAAGTGCAAGTGGTAGGATGCCTGGAGGACGTGGAACATTGCACGAGAGCAGATATTCCACCACCGACTTGTATTTGCGTTCAATGGCAACTTCAAGACCTGATTTACCCCGAGAATTCATGGTGGTAGGATTGCAGCCAGCTTCAATGAAAATCTTGACCAACTCCAAACACCTTGATTCGTCGCGCTCAATCATGGCATGATGAAGTAGCGTATCCTGATTGGATGTGGTAAAATGCACATTAGCACCTTTCTGAATCAAAGATTGAACGATCTGGGGACCCCAGCGTCGTCGTATTCCAAGGCATAAGATATTGGAAGGGAGTGAAATATTGCGCGAGAGTAGAAGATCCACGACTGAGATATAGCTGTGTCCCGCCGCGATCATCAATGGTGTCTCACCCCGTGAATTGCGTGCATGGGGCCTACACCCACCATCGATGAGCAATCTGGTGAGCTCCAACCTCCGTGGTTCCCAAGGGCACATCACAGCAAGATGAAGTGCGGTGTCCCTCTCCCCCTCCGAGACAGCATGTATATCAACTCCTTTCTGGAGCAAGAAACGGACCATAGATACTGTTTCCGAAGTATCGCCAGTTGATGCGGCAAGAAGAAATCGCGGGTGTGGTGGTTGATCTGGTGGGAGTAGAAACTCGAGCATTGACGTATGTGCTGCATGCACAGCGCGCTCGATGAGTTCTGCACCAAAATCACTGTTTGTAGAAAGATCCTGGCCAATCTGGCGAAGTATACGTGCCAGCGTAACATGATCTTCGTCCGCTTTCTTGTTGTCCCCTGCATTTGGCCTCGCACTGTTGAATACGCCGCGATATAGCCTTTCACTTCCGATTGCGTGTGCCCACTGCACAAACTCGCCAGTCTGCATAAGCTTCACAAGAACCGGGGTGCTACACCATGGCATGCAAATGGCGGTCATTAGAACCTCCGATGTCACTGCACATCCTCTCCGTAAGAGCTTGCCGACAAGTACATCATCACCAGCATCGATGGCAACATCGAGTGGCAGAGCATGGCGAGAGTCATCAACAACAAAACCGTGCGCGTTCACATCAGTCCCACATGCCAAGAGCGCCATTGCATGTTCCGTCTTGCGAAGGTCTGCAGCATACACCAGTGGGTTTGTCCCAACCCTCGGCCTCAGAGGACCACCACTAGGAACGAACGATTGGAAAAGTCCAGGGGAGGCATAAGCAATCAATATATAGAGCACGATGTCGTGTCTCGATGATGGCCATGGAGGATAAGACCATCGAAAATGTTCCTCCCGTAATTCACAGAGGCGCTCCCATTGAGATGGATGATGGCGAACGTCTGCTCCGAAAGATTGCAGTGCTTCGAGGACAATTGATGACCCTGGATCCACATGGGCGAGGTGCTTGAAACCAGAAGAGAGGACGTAGGACAACATTGGGAACGATTGAAATGGTGCGACGTCGCCACGGAAGCTCCCTTGTTTCAGGAACATTGAGATGTACTGCATGCATGTCTGAGCGGCCTCAACGTGGGCCTCCTGGGGAGTGATTTGATACTCTGGCAGCGCTGTAGTGCTGACCAGATATTCCTATGGAACAGATATGTAGACATTACAAATGCAGGAGCATCCGAAACGTACCTTGACACTAAAGTGCGACAGTACAAGTACATCAGTCTCTTCAGAGTATGATACAAGGCTAGACAGCGCATGCAACAGCGCAATCGCCTTCTCCCTACGGTCGGTCCCTCTTTTGTGGGAATCGGGAGAAAGCCCGTCGACAATCCGAGCTAGCTGCAAGGGTTCCAATGCTACCATGAGCCAAGCTAGTGCACGTCGCGCCAGCTTCCCTTCCAGCTTTCGCTCATCAATTTCTCCTAGGATCCTCTCGTACGTCGCTTCCAGCTCCTTGGGCAGGTTGTCAAGTGCTTTCCTTAGCCCCTGCCTGCTCGCACATCGTTTCAGGTTGTCCAGCTGACACTGTACCCACCGAAACCTAGAAAACAGCGCAGGTCAGCCGCAGACCGACCCCACAAACCGATACCTTACCTCCCTGTCGCCCCCTCAATTAATTTCCTGTGTATCTCCTCTTTCAAATCCGGACCCGCAGATCTCAGGCGGTTGTCCGAGTCAACAACCCGTGTAACATGCAACGCCATGTCCCCCGCCAACTCTTTCCCCATATCCTCAAAGGAAAGCGATTCGAAATCCACAAGACGATCCATAATGGTCTGATGTGGTCGGCTCGTCACCAATAACCGCACGTCGGCTCGCTTGAATCTGGCAAGGGCACGTACGAGTGCCTCGATGTCGGCACACTCATCGAGTGCATCGATGACTATGATGGGGTTACAAGGGAAGTAAAGCGTGGCGCGCATTACCAGATCACATAGTTGTTCGAGGTCATTGAGTGATAGGGTACCCTTGCATTTCGCCTCGAGTATCTTGTTCGGGAGGTCCCCAGGGTCAATACCGCAATCACAGAAGTAACGGCACAGCTGGGAGAGTAAGGAGCGCATCAATTCCGCGGGAATCATCGACCGCTCGTTTCGGAAGTCGCAGTAGAAAAACGCTAGTACTTCGTCGTCTCCCAATGTACTTTTGAGGTGCTCGATTGTGGATGCACTACGCGAGTCAGCATCAGGGTACCAGGATAAACAACGGATGAGCTCACATTGACACCGACTTTCCGCAGCCGGCTTAGGACACGTTGATGGACGTACGATATCAGCCATGGTATTTCACGAAGTACCGGACACCACACCTTTGCCATGCAACCACAAATATTGGTTCTCACCAGTCCTCCACTTTCTGAATGCATCTGTTTTGGGAAGCCACGTGCAAGTACCCTCTTGACGAAGCTGGAGTGTCTGTTTGTGTTTCTCCGTGCAATCTAGCGGAGCAAGCCATCGTAAAACCGCGTCCACTCTTTGTTCTGCCCACGAGACATGATCAGCAAGCCTAGGTACGAAAACCAGGCATGGCACACATACGGAACAATATTTTGTCCCCTGCCGTCAATGGTTGGTCCACAGTCAACACGGGTCTATTCCCGCCATGGTCGTATCCTGTTGCTGCACCGCTGAGGCTGCGTTCAGACCGCAGATAGTCCTATTTCGACAGCACGGCACGTACGTGTTACTCGATTGGGTTTCTTGAGGATTATGTTGTGTGTTCTCTGCGATGGCAAGAGTATCATGTTGAGGTGGTTGATGATAATGACGCTCACGATTCCTGGTGGGAGCGTCAGGTATGCGTCCGGAAGACTGTTGGGAGACTTACCAAACGTCAGGAGTGAGCAAGAAATGAAAAAGGCTGTTGTGTGTGTCGAAGAAGCTCATGGCCACAGTAAGTTTGTCTTGAGGCGATGTAAGAGATCGAGCAAGGACTCGAACTTGACCATCAGGCTTGAGCTTGTCCTCCATCTCCTTCAACTTGTCCAAACATGCGCGAGGCTCTCCACTCAACAGCCAGTCCGTTATTCGGTCATCGATAGTATAATTCTCGAGGGTGATGGTTTCAAGGATTGCATCACAAGATACACGGATTGTCTCCATCGACCTGCGCAGCTTTTCTGCGACGTTGAAGCTCGCTTGGTTTCTTCCAAATGCTAGCCCAGAACGACGAACGCGTTGCGAGACTATCGAAATCTCTTCGAGAGTTTGCTCGGAGCGAGCTTCCAAAGGGCCAGCTAGCATCTTGTTGGGTGTACGGTGAGGAGAGAACGAGCGTCTGCCATATTGCTTGATCCTGTGCAGCAAAAGGGCCACGCCATGGCCGTCGTATGAACCAACGTCGGTGTCGACGTGTAAATGTAATCAGTTGTAGTATTCAGTGTCTTTTTCTGCGCCATCATGGCCCGTCTGCGCAGGGACACGTCCCCCGCCGTCGCGCCTCCGCTGCGCATCTTTGCGACCGGCGCCGTCTTCCTCACCCACGCGCTTGTTCTTCCCGCCCATCCCCGCCCCGGTTCCGTCTCGCGCGCACAGTCCGTCTACACCTCGCGCGGCGGCGCTGCTGCCCATGTCCTCGCCCTCCTCGCGCAGCTCGCCAGCACCGTCCCCGAGCAAGGTCTCATCGAGCCCATGCTCATCGCCTCCCTCGGCGCAAACCCAGACGCCCTCCGTCTCCGCGACGCCCTCGAATCCGCCGGCGTCCGCACAAAATACTGCAAAATCTGGCCCGGCCTCGGCGTGCCCTCTGCTTGGGTCGTCCACGCTCGCGACACCGACTCCCGCACCGTCATCAACCACAACCCTCTCCCCGAGGTCTCCCATGATGACTTTATCGCACTCCTTGGACCCCTCCTCGCCCCTGAAAACTACGTCGGTCTCACCATCCCCCTCCCCTCCCAGACTGCACCGCCCATTGCCCGCGAACAGCAGTCGCCATCCCCCGTCTCCATGTTCCCAAACACCCTCGTTCCATCCGCACCTCGCCCGTCCATGTCCTCCCGTCCAAACACCGCACCCTCCTCCAGCAACGCCCCCCCGTCCTCGCAACACGCCCACGCGATACCCAGCCCGAACCCGCATTCGCCAGCACCCTTCGACTGGCTCCACCTCGAGGGCCGTAGCGTGCGTACCACCATTGCCAACCTCGTAGGCGTAGACGGCCTCGCTCGCGAACGCAAGTGGCGCTCCCACTGCGTCGTCTCCATCGACCTCGGTCGTCGCGCCCGCGACGGGGTCCAAGTGGTACGTCCTCCTTCCCACTCCCCTGCATGACTAACCCCTCTCTCGGCACAGCTCATCCCACACGCAGACGTCATCTTTCTCACCACCACCACCTTTGCCTCTTCCTCTAGCCCCAGTCACCCCAACACCGCGCCAACCGCGCCCACTTCCAGCGCCGCACCGAGCCCGCGTGCGATCCTCCTCTCCCTCGCGCGCCACGCGCCCTCACATGCGCTGCTCGTGCTCGATGCAGGCCGTGACGGCGCGGCACTCCTCAGCCTCCCCACGAGCGAGTACCTCCAGAGCTCGGGGTGGACCCAGCTCGCAGCTGCGCGTCCAGGGATGCACCACCCCGCCGCGCATCACGGATACAGCGGGTCAAACGCGACCACGACGTCCAACGGCACATATGGCACTCATGGTGCACATATAGGCAGATGGGACGGTGCCGAGAGCGTGCGGACAGGCTCAGATTTTTGGGCGGGGGGCGCGCGTGCGGACGGGTCGTTTAGTACGTCCCAGGATAGTATGGGTGCGAATGCGAGTACGGGTACTGGTACGGGTGCAAATGGGTACGCGTCACGCGGGGAGGCGCGGCCGCGTCGGCCGAGTGGGGAGTCGTTTCACCCGATGGACGATGATGACGATGACGTTGAGGAGCATGTGGATGTGGATGAACGGGAACAGGAGCAGGAGCAGCATGGAGAGGATGGGAGGCGAACGCCTCAGGCTGAAGAACATGTGCGCGAGGTGGAGGAGGCGCTCGATGAGGAGGGCGCGCATGCGGCATTTGTCGCGGGGATGATATGGGCGCTGAGCAGACGCATCTTGCCTGGCCCGCCGTATGTGCCGGGCCTTGTAGGACCGGATGGAGAGACCAAGAGCAAGGACGGGGTCGTGGACACGGGTCTTCGGTGGCGATTGGATGAGTGCTTGAGGTATGTCGTGCTGGATGTCTGGTGTGTGTGATGCTGACTGCTGTGCGATTATCAGGTTTGCTACCGAGCTTGCATGTCGGAAGGCGCATATCAGGCCAGATGACGTCGTTGTGCCCAGTGTGGCTTCATCCTCGGGAGTCAAGGAACGCACCGAGTGGGATGGACTTGGAGAGGCGATGCGGATGGCTGGCTGGTTTGATTGAGTCGGTCCAAGGTGATGCATTCACGTTGTCATGACTTTTTGACTTTTTGCCCCGTAATACCCCCCACACGACACAGTTTTCAGTGCATGGATGCTCGTATACCACACTTGTCACGGAATTTTCGCAATGACCTTTGACGAATAGATGAATCACAATCAAAGCCGATGTTCCTTGTATTTAACACACCCTACACGACATACATGGTAAAACAGTTCTTTATGCTTCAATGCACACGTTTTATTTCAGATACGCGACCCGTATACATCTTTGGGCTCGACACCAGCCTGGCCCTTGCGCGCATTTGCTTGTGCCCACCTGAAGAGACAATCAGTATTGCGTGTACATGCTGGATGGGAACGACAGCATACTTTTTGATTCGGATACTCTCGATCTGGATGAACCCTGTCGTATCGGTCGGCTCGAATCCGCCGAGTTCATCCATCGACGACTGGTGCTCATCGTACAGACCCTATCGTGTTGCATGTCAAACAGAGCGCGTGAGTCCTCGGCAGCCGAGAAAAACATACCTCGTCCGAGTACCGTCCCTCGACGACCACGTTCCCCTTGAGCAGCTTCAAACGGACAACCCCGTTCACGGTCCGCTGACTCGCCGGAATCGCGCTCGTCACAAACTCACGCTCGGGCGTGAAAAAGTGGCCATTGTATAGAATTCGGCTCAGCGCGACGGTGACGAACTGGTCGCGGAGCGCACAGACGTTGCGGTCGAGGGTGAGTCCCTCGAGATCGATATGCGCCGCGCGGAGGATGGTCGCGCCCGGGGATTCGTAGCACCCGCGGGATTTGACACCGATGAAGCGGTTTTCGACGATATCGATCCGTCCGATGCCGTGTTTCCTCGCGAGCGCGTTGAGCTCGAAAAAGATGTCGACATCATCGGTGTAGGTCTTGCCGCCCTCGTCGTTGGCAGTGGTGGTGATGGTGAGCTTGATAGGGAGACCGGCCTTGAACTCGATGGCGATGCGGTCGGGCTCAGAGGGTGCGTTTTCGATGGATTGGGTGAGTTTCCACATGTCTGCGGGAGGGGTGGTGTTGGGGTCTTCGAGTATGCCGGCTTCGTAGGAGATGTGGAAGAGGTTTTCATCTGTGGACCAGGGTTTGGCGGCGGTTTGTTGGACAGGTATGTGTTTTTCGGCAGCATATTTGAGGAGGGCTTGACGACCGGGGAAGCGGTTGTAAAACTCTGATGGATGGACGATTGAGCGTGTGGGTTGAGAGAGGGTGGTGGATGGACGTACCGGGAAGACGCCATGGGGCGATGGCTTTGATGTCTGGTTTGAGACCATAGAAGGCGAGCTCGAAACGGACTTGGTCGTTCCCTTTGCCAGTACACCCGTGTGCGACGTAGCTGCAGGATAGAGGTTGGTTCCAAGAAGTGAATAAAGCGCAGGCTGCTTACTCGCATTCTTCCTTTTCCGCGACGGCAATCATGCCGCGGGCAATAACAGGGCGTGCGAGCGAGGTGCCAAGCAAATATACGTTCTATGATTGGACTAGGATCATATTGCGATGTGGCATAGAAAGACACGAACCTCGTAGATGCAATTAGCTTGGATAGCAGGGTAGATCAACTCTGTGACAAATTCACGTCTCAAGTCCTTTTTCATCGTGCGCATCAGAGTATGGCTCGACTCAGGAGAATGGATCGAGCTACCTCTTTGAAGAACTTTGTCGCCCCAGACTTGAAGGCCTTTTTCTCGGCAGCAGCAAAGTCCTATGTAGAGATTATGAGCACGTGGGGGTAGAATGAGGATGCGTTCTCACCTCTTCCTGACCGACATCAGCCATGAAGGCATATACTTGGTATCCCTGCTCGACGAGCCATGCGAGGATGCAAGAAGTATCTGCCGATCTGTCGATCAGAGTCCCAGATACAATGGACGATGGTAATGACGCACCAAGTCCACCAGAATATGCCAACAACACGCGACCTGATTTCGTCGATGCCATCGTTTCAAGATGGGAGGGGAGTCGAAAAAGATCTGCCAGTATTTAAGTCAAATCGGTAATGATCGGAGTCGGAACAGCGACTGATTTCATGATGGATCTACGCGGTCTCCATATGAACATGTCGAAGCCGACAGACAGTACATCGATTCCGAGTCAGTTTTTGAGATGACCATCATTGCAGACAGTCAGCTTCATCGTGCAGTATACAATGCAACTCTTGACCATAGCCATCTCAAGGCCCGGGATTCTTTGATTCTCATCAGCACACACCTCGACGCAAGTTATGAGAAACCCCGGGCCAGTGTTGTACTACTCATGGACATGTCAGTGAGAGATATCCGAAAGTGGACGTATTTGTTTGTCAACAGCTTTAGAAACAAACAACCGCCTGATCTGGTTGACCGTCATGGGTCGCGCTAGGACCAACCGAAAAAAGACCCCCCGTACATCCGCTTCAGAGACAACATCATCATCACCCCCAGTCCCCTCGCTGCTCTTGAAAGCACAGGAACTCATCGTCCAGTGTGACTATGCCCTCGCTCGCAAATTTACCGAGCGTGTACTCACTAGGGAGGATGCCACTCCCATAGAAAAGAACCAGGCAAAAGAGATGCTCGCAGTCACCCTTTTGGAGATCGGAGACGTCGATGATGCAAGACAAGTACGTCCAACGTTTACACTACCCATCGAGATACCTGATATGATTCGCTAGATCTTCCTTACCCTTGTTCCCCCTCATCCAGAGGCTCCGTCCCCTCCACCTGCATCTGCATATCTGTACCTTGCACAGCTCACCGACGACGACCCGCATACCGCGCTCGCGCACTACCAATCTGCAATCGATCTCCTTCAGACCCAACTCAAAGGAAAATCCATCTCGTCCGGAAATACATCCAAAGAGGACGACACGGAGATCAAGGGCAACATCATCCGCGCCTATCTCGGCATGGTAGAAATCTGGATGGATCCAGAGTACGATCTATGGCAAGCACTCCTTCTCCTCGATCATCCATTCTCTGACACAGTCGCCATCGGTAGCGTCGACCCAACCGCCTCAAGCACCTGCGATTCCCTCCTCTCACACGCGCTCCAGATCGATGCTCAAAACCTCGAAACACTCCAGACTCTCGCAAGCGTGCGTCTCTCGCAAGAAAAACCAGACGAGGCCCTCGTCGCCCTCCGGACATTCCCACCACCTCCCGTTCAAGACACGGCAGAGGCTACAGCCGAACCACAGTCATATGCGCTCCTATTGCTCGACGCACTGCCCATCCAGACACGCATCGCGCGCACAAAACTGCTATTGGAGTGTGGTGCCTATCCGGATGCGCTAACCCTCCTCGAAGGCGTGCTCGCCACGGACGATACCAACATCGACGCGTGGTACCTCATGGGTTGGGCCTGGTGGCTGTTGGCGGAGCGCAAAAAAGAAGGGGGCGTCTCTGCTACCGTTGAACTGGGCGAAGAAGGTCAGCAATTGGAATGGCAGGATATGGCAAGGGATGCTCGAGATTGTCTGGAAACCTGTCAGACGGTGAGCCATCTCGCCGCCACTCTTCTTGTCATTTAGAGGGACGTGTTACCATCTCTCGTAGTTGCACACTTCCCAGGGGCACCCAGACGTACCACTGCTCGAACACGTCAGGGGGCTCATCGGAACGTTGGATGTGCTTGGCATTCACCCGTCCCCAGCGGAAGACGATGAGGGCGATGGGGAGTGGGAGGAGGCCAGTGACGATGACAAGGATGTAGAAATGTCGTGATTCATTCAGCCAACTTTATCGTATGGTTTTGTTACGACAACTTTCGACGAGATTACCATAATACAAACAACGTCTAATACCATAACCTCGAGACAGGGCCGGTTTCAGTTCCAACAAAATTGCAGGTAGTGTACAAAAACAAGTGTGTGGATCGATTTCCCAGACGACGAGGTCATACCAGTGATAGACTGAAAGAGACGGATGAAAAATATGAGTACCACACAATCAGCGGTGTTAGATTCCCGAGACTTACCATTGGTAGCTACGCCGTTCACTCAAGTCTCAGCCTCTTCGCAACACGAGTCGTTGTCTCATCCTCGGGATTGGGACTCGGACACGCTCTGCATGCCTTGCCAGTGTGCGCAGCATCAAGGATTTCAATCACCTGGTGATGGTCTTGTCCAGAGTATGATGCATGGACAAGCTCAAGTATGTTATCCTGATGCGACACGAATAGCTTCGTAGGATTATCAGGACTGCTGCGAACCAGTAATTGGATCATCTGGGGAGTGCAGTGTTGCCGTAGCGCGAATAACAAGCTGCCGAAGGGAAATGGGACACTGTGCGAAAGTAGAAATTTCACCACCGAAGTGTATCCATGTGCGATGGCGGCTTCCAGTACAGTTCTTCCCTCAGAACCTACGGTGGTAGGATCGCAGCCAGCTTCCATAAACATCTTCACCAATTCCAAACGCCTTGATTTGCTGTACTCGGCCATGGCAAGATGAAGTAGGGTATCCTCATTGGCCGTGGTGGAGTGTACATCAACGCCTTTTTGAATCAGGGATTCAACAATGCGGAGAGGTGAGTGTCGCCGTAGCGCAAATATCAGGATGTCGGGTGGAAATGGGACATTGCGCGAGAGTAGAAATTCTACCACCGAAGTGTATCCACGTTCGATGGCAACTTTAAAGGTTGACTTGCCCTCAGAATTTACGATGGTAGGATTGCAGCCAGCTTCAATGAACATCTTGACCAACTCCAAACAGCTTGATTCGTCGTACTCGGCCATGGCAAGATGAAGTAGGGTATCCCTATTGGACGTGGTGGAATGCACATCAGCACCTTTGCGAATCAGGGATTCAACCACGTGTAGAGGTGAGTGTCGCCGTAGCGCGGGTAGCAGGATGTCGGATGGAGATGGGACATTACGCGAGAGTAGGGACTCTACCACCGAAGTGTGTTCACATTCGATGGCAACTTCAAGGGCTGATTCGCCCTCAGAATTTACGATGGTAGGATTGCAGCCAGCTTCAATGAGGATGTCGACCACGTCCAAACTTAGCTCGTTGTCTTCAGTCATGGCAAGAAGTAGGGTATCCCCATTGGGTGTGGTAGAATGTACATCAGCGCCAATTTGAATGATGTGGAAAGGTGAGAGTGACGCAAGCGACAGGACGTCGGATGGAAATGGGACAATCCGCGAGAGTAGAAAAGCTACCACTGAAGCGTGTTCACATTCAATGGCAACTTGAATAGCTGATTCGCCCTCGGAATTTGCAATGGTAGGATTGCAGCCAGCTTCTATGAACATCTTGACCAATTCGAAACAGTTGGATTCATCGTACTGAGTCATGGCAAGATGAAGTAGGGTATCCCCATCGGATGTTGTGGAGTGCACATCAACGCCTTTTTGAATCAGGAATTGTACCATGCCGAGAGGTGAGCGTCGCCGTAGTGCAGATAACAGGATGTCGGGTGGAAATGGGACATTGCACGAGAGTAGAAATTCTATCACTGAAGTGTGTTCATATTCAATGGCAACTTCCAGGGATGGTTTGCCCTTAGTATTTACGGTGGTAGGATTGCAGCCAGCTTCAATGAACATCTTGACCAACTCCAAACAGCTTGATTCGTCGTACTCGGCCATGGCAACATGAAGTAGGGTGTCCCCATCGGATGTTATGGAATGCACATCAGCGCCTTTTGAATCAAAGGTTGAACGATCTGGGGATCCCAGCATTGCAGTAATGCGAAGCTTAAGATGTCGGAAGGGAGTGAAATATTGTGCGAGAGTAGAAGATCCACGACTGAGATGTAGCTGTGTTCTGCCGCGATCGTCAATGGTGTCTCACCCTGTGAATTGCGTGCGTGGGGCCCACATCCACCATCAATGAGCAGTTTGGTGAGCTCCAACCTCCGTGGTTCCCAAGGGCATATCACAGCAGGATGAAGCGCGGTGTCCTCACCCCCGTCCGAGACAGCATGTACATCAACACCTTGCTGGAGCAAGAAACGGACCACAGATACTGTTTCCGAAGTATCGCCAGTCGACGCAGCAAGGAGAAATCGCGGGTGTGGTGGTTGATCTGGTGGGAGTAGAAACTCGAGCATTGACGTATGTGCTGCGTGCACAGCACGCTCGATGAGTTCTGCGCCGAATGGACTGTCTGCAGAAAGATCCTGGCCGATCTGGCGAAGTATACGTGCCAGCGTAACGTGATCTTCGTCCACTTTCTTGTTGTCCCCTGCATTTGGTCTCGCACTACTGAAGACGCTGCGATACAGCTGCTCGCTTCCGATTGCGTGTGCCCACTCCACGAACTCGCCAGTCTGCATAAGCTTCACAAGAACCGGCGTGCTACACCATGGCATACAAACGGCGGTCGTCAGAACTTCTGATGTGACCATACATCCTCTCCGCAAGAGCTTGCCCACAAGAACATCATCACCAGCGTCGATGGCAATATCAAGTGGCAGAGCATGGCGAGAGTCATCAACGACGAAACCGTGCGTGTTCACATCAGTCCCACATGCCAAGAGTGCCATTGCGTGTTCGGTCTTGCGGAAGTCTGCAGCATAGACAAGTGGGTTTGTCCCAACCCTCGGCTTTAGAGGACCACCACTGGAAATGAATGACTGGAGGAGTCCAGGTGAGGCATAAGCAATCAATGTGTAAAGCACAAAATCGTGTCTTGACGATGGCCATGGAGGATAAGGCCATCGGAAATATTCCTCCCGTAATTCACAGAGGCGCTCCCATTGGGATGGATGATGGCGAACGTCTGCTCCGAAAGATTGCAGTGCTTCGAGGACAATTGATGACCCTGGATCCACATGGGCGAGGTGCTTGAAACCAGAAGAGAGGACGTAGGATAGCATTGGGAATGATTGTAATGGCGTGGCGTTACCACCGAGGGGCCATTGTCTCAGGTACATCGAGATATACTGCATGCATATCTGAGTGGCCTCAGCGTGGGCCTCATGAGGTGTGATCTGATACACTGGTAGTGCCGTGGCGCCCGTCAGATATTCCTAGGAAACAGAAATGCAGACATCACAAACGCAGGAGTATCCGAAACGTACCTTGACACTAAAGTGCGACAGTACAAGTACATCCGTCTCTTCAGAGTATGATACAAGGCTCGACAGCGCATGTAATAGTGCAATTCCCTTCCCCTTACGGCCAGTCTCACTTTTGTGGGGATTGGCCAAGAGCCCGTCGACAATCCTAGCTAGCTGCAAGGGTTCCAAGGCCACCATGAGCCACGCTAGCGCACGTCGCGCCAGATTCCCTTCCAGCTTTCGTTCGTCGATTTCCCCCAAGATTCTCTCATATGCCGCTTCTAGCTCCTTGGGCAGGTTGTCAAGTGCCTTCCTTAGCTCCTGCTTGCTCGCACATCGTTTCAGGTTGTCAAGCTGGCACTGCACCCACCGAAACCTAGAAACAGCGCCCATGAGTCGGGGACGACACTACTACTACAAACCAACACCTTACCTCCCTGTCGCCCCCTCAATTAATTTCCTGTGTATCTCCTCTTTCAAATTCGGATTTGCAGATCTCAGCCGGTTGTCCGAGTCGACAACCCGTGTGACATGCAAGGCCATGTCCCCCGCCAACTCTTTCCCCATGTCCTCGAAGGAAAGCGATTGGAATTCAGCGAGATGATCCATAATGGTCTGATGCGCTCGGCTCGTGACCAATAACCGAACATCGGCTCGCTTGAACCTGGCAAGAGCACGTACGAGTGCCTCGATATCCACACACTCATCGAGCGCATCGATGACTATGATGGGGTTACAAGGGAAGTAAAGCGTGGCGCGCATCACCAGATCACAGAGTTGTTCGAGGTCGTTGAGTGATAGGATACCCTTGCATTTCGCCTCGAGTATCTTATTCGGGAAATCCCCAGGGTCAATACCGCGATCATAGAAGTGGCGGCACAGCTGGGAGAGTAAGGAGCGCATCAATTCGGTGGGAACCGTCGACCATTCGCTTCGGAAATCGCAGTAGAAAAATAACAGCACTTCGTCACCTCCCAGTGTATTCTTGAGGTGCTGGATCGTGGATGCACTACGCGAGTCAGCATCAGGGTGGGCATGAATAACAAGTGAACCTACATTAATACCGACTTTCCGCAACCAGCTAGTGGCACGTCGATGGATGCGCCATATCAGCTGTGGTGAGGCACGAAGTACCGGACACCACACCTTTGCCATGCAACCACAAATATTGGCTCCCACCAGTCCTCCACTTTCTGTATGCATCTGTTTTGGGAAGCCATGTGCAAGTACCTTCCTGACGAAGCTGGAGTGTCTGTTTGTGTTTCTCCGTGCAGTCTAGCGGAGCAAGCCATCGTAAAACTGCGTCCACTCTTTGTTCTGCCCACGAGACATGATCAGCAAGCCTAGGTACGAAAACTGGGCACGGCACACATACCGAACAATATTTTGTCCCCGTCAATGGTTAGTCCACAGTCAACACGGGCCTATTTCCGCCATGATCGTATCCTGTTGCTGCACTGTTGAGGCTGTGTTCAGATGTCAGATACTCCCTTTTGAGATTACGATACATACATGTTACTCAGTTGAGTTTCTTGAGGATTATGCTGTGTTTGCTCCACAACGGGAAGTGTATCAAGTTGAGGTGACTGATGATGAAGGCGCTCACGATTCCTGCTGGTAGCGTCAGGTATGCGTCCGGAAGACTGCTGCGAAACCTACCAAACATCAGGAGTGAGAAAGAAATGGAAAAGACTGCTGTGTGTATCGAAGAAGCTCGCGGCTGTTGTAAGCGTGCCTTCAGACGAAGTACGAGGTCGAGCAAGGACCCGAACTTGGCCATCGGGCTTGAGCATGGCATCCATCTCCTTCAACTTGTCCAAACACGCGCGCGGCTCTCCACTCAAGAGCCAATCCGTTATCCGGTCATCGGTGGTATAATCCTCGGAGGCGATGGCTTCAAGGATTGCATTACAAGATACGTGGATTGTCTCCATCAGTCGGCGAGGTTTTTCTGCGATGTTGAAGCTTTGATTACTCGCTTGATTTCTTCCAAATGCTAGTCCAGAACGACGAACGCGTTGCGAGACCATCGAAATCTCTCCAAGAGTTCGCTCGGAGCGAGCTTCCAAGGGGCCAGCTGGCATACTGTTGGTTTTCAAGCAGACGTACAGTGAGAGAATGAGATGTCAAGAAGGAGGTGAATTTGTTGATCCTGTGCAGTGTGGTCGTGACATGGAGGGTGTCACCAGACTATCGTGTGGTAGGGGCAGTGTATAATTTGAGCCCATAGATGAAACGAGGTCCCCAAATAAGCGACCAGCGAGGGTGTGGCAAACACAACGCCACTAGTACTCCTGTACTACATAACTCAAATCCAACGCAACTACTCTAGCACCAGTGGTTGGTGAGATCTAGCCAAACCCAGAGAACCCATGCAGCTCTCCCCTGAGGAGCAACTGGCACGGGAGACTAGCGACCTCGAGGTACGCCCCTTCCTGCTCTCAACGTGATACCGGAACATGATACTGGATGAACCTTTATTGGAACACGTAGACTTCCACTAATGTCCAAGAGGACTGGGAGGATGTCTCGGATGCTGAGCAAGCCTCTCGGCGCGAAGCTGTGACTTCTAATAGAATTGGCTCTCAAACGGCACACACCGTCTCTTTACCCAAGAAGCGACGCGTTCAAACGAAAACCATGTCCGTCGCCTCTTCCGCTCCATCGAAAAGTCATTCTATCAATGGGCATAAGAAACCCCCCATTGTGAAGAGAGAAGTTCTCCAGGCAGCGTTCGCAGATGGTTTTCGGTTCGCCACGTCCTATGTCTTTGACATCGTCAAAAGCTCGATCGAAAAGATGCGGAGACCACTCTCGTGGTTTCTCTTCCTATACATGTTTGCGTGGTTGGCATCGCGCATGACTCCTACAATCCGCACGGCGTTCTCTCCTTTGTGTATCATCCCGGGAATATCAAAGAGCATGCTGTGTGTCCCCGTTAAACCAGTCCCTTTCGTAAACTTTGAAAAGCTCGCCAATATACAGGGTTCCACATTTGAGCAACTGGTCGGGGAATCAGTGGGGGGCTCGCAATTATCTATCGAAGTTCTGAGGGCAGAGATGGCAACTCGGGATCTCGCGCTCCTCGTACGCTATAGCGACCTCGATTCGAAAGACGACATTGCCGATATGCTTCGTACGATTGGTATGGATGCGAAGAAAACTGGTCGAGGGCTGGGTAAACTAAATGCAAAAGTCGTCGGTGCTATCGACGAGTGCGTGCCTCTCTACCCCTTTAATTGAGGATAGGCCCGCTAATTGTCGTGTAGAGTGATGGCGCTGAATAACTATGCGATGGCTACCATCGAGGGTGCACACAACAAGGCACCCTCGCGGCTGCTTCAGGTCATTTCACCAGTCAAACTAGGCCCCACCGCTGAAGAAATAATCGGTGGAGCGTTCACACTTGCGATGGACGAGTCGGAACAGGCCATAGCAAAGCTCATACTCGAAGCCGAAGTCTCTTTGCAGAACCTTGAGCTGTTGGATGCGGACATTGGAACACTGCATGAGATGATTACTCGGGAGGACAAACACACTACTGCTGAGAGGGACAAGCTCCTCGGTGAACTCTGGACGAAATTGGGCGGAAATAAAAAGGCAGTGCGAGACTATGGTGACCGTCTAGCATTGCTCGATGACATCGGGGAGTATAGAAAGCAGGCCGTTGCGCATGTCAAGGCTGCACTGCGAGCATTGCACACAATGAGCGACGATCTAGACGTGCTAAGGGACAGAGTGGTTGCCCCCGGCCTTCTTGAAAGCAAGCTACCACTTCACGTCCACATGGAGAGTATCCGGAACGGATTGGAGAGGCTGCAAGAGGGTCGGGCGGCATCGCGGGGTCGGGAGACAGATGACGAGACGGTGAGGATATTGCTAAACGGTGGTTCCGGGTGAACCGGTGTAACTCTATGTACAGTCATGATCTAAGAATTCCGCATTGTCCTCTGCAGAACAATAATAAGAATCACTTTTAAGGTTTAGGGAATGCAAGCTGGCTGTTCGGTTCAAGTGGACCTTATTGTGCTAGATAAAACGGGCAACGCGTGGGTACTACTCGAGACAATTACAGTCCACCAACTGCGTCCGTATGGCGGACAACATGTCCTGGATGCCTCTTGTTCTTGCTCTCATCACTCCTCTGCTCGGATTACCAGCGTCCTATACTTGTCTTCACTCGTCTCGTCCGTCGTCGGCGCAGAATCTAATCAGGTATGTACCACATCACCACTGCGCCTCGACCTTCGCTGGTGGGTATCTTGACTCACGATTATTTATACAGGCCCCTTGTTATCATCCAGAACTGTAACATCTCCACACCGCCAGTCTCCCCATCTCCAGCAACCCAAGGTAGTAAACAGCAACGGTAAGCACACATCTAGGTCTCATCGGCACCTGGGCCACTGATCCGAGTTTCAGTCGTCTCGGAACCCTCCTGAACAGCTTGCTTGACCATGTATCCCGTGTGTTTAGTAGTTGCTTGAACTTTTTCGTCTGCTCACTTGATCCTCTCGTACACTCTAGGGCGCCTATGGGATGTCGCCTGAAGGCCCGGTTTCTGTAGATGTTGGTACTTCATCGCCCTACCTCACCACCTCCACTCATCCGTATCTTAGTCTTGGCAAAGAGCAGTCTATCGGCGTGCGCCAAGCAACTTCCATGTAAAACCGCTTCTTCCAGAAAAACAAGGTCTGTCCTTACACCCCGTTCACCATCAACTATCGTGAGGCCAACATCGCACATAGGCAACAGCTACAGTTATGGTTTCCGCATTTACCCCATCAAGAATGATGATCGTTCAACAATCGCACGTACAACCTCGTCTGGTGAATCCATCGCTCCTGTTGACGAATACGACATCTGGCGAAAATGGGAAGATTGTTTGTGGTTTCAAGAAAGTATAGAGGTTGCATACTCTCGCGCAGCAAGGGAAAAGCGCAGTCGCCTTGCCGCTGGCAAAGGCGTCAAGAAAAATGGAGTCTATATTCACAGTGATCAGGCTGCCTCCTGGGAGTCTCTCCCCTTTGGTCCGAACCCTAATGACATTGCTCGCGACATACATCAATATATACCAAAGCTCTCGAAGAAGGCAACACTCTTCCGTCCCAGCCAGGAAATCATTGACCATCGGAATCAGGATCTCAGGATGATGATGCAGGCCTTATTGCAAGACGACTTACCAACACTCATCAAAGAAATCAAAGCTACTCGTACCTTCACCGACTTTTTTGGCGTGTGGAGGAGGGATATTGATCTGGCACGAAAAGCAGAGTCTCTACGAAAACCTGACGCTGACCCGCCCCGACCATCCCTGTCGAGCAGCATACTTTCCGCTTTTCCGATTTCACCTGGTTCGCTCTCCACCAAGTCGTCATCTCCGACCAAAGGGAAGGCACCAGAAAAGGCACAAATCACCCAAGCAACTTCCACCCACTCTGATTCGTCTTCAGAAGACACTGTCGACTTGCCAAGACCAGGTAGATTGATGGATCGAAGGCAGGAGATTCCCTCTTTGAGGTCCAGAGCTTCCTCCTCTGGGTCTCATTCTTCGTCTTCTTCGCCCTCGACACCAGTCACGCTGCCTCAACAACTTCCGCCCACTTTTCGACAACCCGTCATCGCGTCGCAGGAGATGCCGATCAGATTTGAACACAACCCCCACGTCCTCGGTGGTGAACGAAGTTCCTTTATTTTGGAATCACTCCCAGAAGGTCGCGAACTCTCTTCTTCACCGATGTCAGATGTAGACGAGGTTTGGTCGCGAAAACGGTCCGGATCTACTAGTAAGATAAATCGCAATGCGAGAGTTTATGTCCCTTCACCACCCAGCTTTCTGCGATCCTCTGAGCTATCATGTGAGCAGTTCCATTCCTTGTCAAAGCTATGGCATTCATCATCCCTCCAGCACGATCTTTGTCGCGGTACTCGAGAGCCTCTTTGCAATCCACGCACTCTTCAGCAACTTTGAGGGCTGCTGCCTACCTGGACGAACTCGACATGGATTATTGTTTGCCAAGTCCAACCCCCGAGCCTAGGCACCACCCTAGAGCTTCTGTATCCAGTTTGGCGTCATTAGTAACCAACTCTTCTGTTGATGCTGTGATCCCGCGCGGTGAACGACCTCCAAAGTCATCAACGAATAACATGCGACGACCACCCACCCTTCAGGAGGAACCCCAGAGGGTGTACGAACCATGGTCGGAGGATGATTCACAGTCTGAGGATCAGGAAGATCTCCTCGATGCCTACTTTCATGGTACGCACTGTTCTATCGTGTCGTGGCATGACGGGTGCTGAGGACCCTTCAGATTTGATTGGGCCGTATCCTCAGACCCCCACTGGTTACCCCGAAACACCGACTGTGGATGAGATGTATCATTTCTCACGAGAACAATCCAGCGCGACGGTCAGCTCATATTCTAGCTACTCGGACCGCCGGTCCTCCTGGACAACTTCGGTGTCAAGCGGATCGACGTCGTCCAGCGGTAACCCCGGGATAATATCCATCAAGGCCATGCACGAGGACAATATCATCATGCTCCGCCTTTCTCGCTACATCTCGTTCGACAAACTGCGTCGAAAAATTTATGATAAATTCATGCAGATCGACAAGTCGACTATTTGTGAGACATTTGCCGTAGCCCTCGTGGAGCAGGCCCCCGCCGAAAAGGTGGAGAATGGGCGATCTCGCGCAGGCTCTGTGTCCTCTCTCGGATCTGTCCGCACCAAGGGAGCTGCTCTTCATTTCATATCATCACAGGACGAGTGGCTTGACATTACTTCGACCCACTACGGCAAGATTTCTTTGCGTATCATTGGGAGTCGGGAGTAAATTGTCACCACGCATACGCTTTGTCCGTCGCTTTCCTCTCCAAGTTTCTTCTTCTGCTCTTCGCTTCTCTCGCGGCACAGGCTGCAGCGTTGGTTTTCACGCTTCATTCGCTTGTAGGTAGATTTTGGACATTTGACCGCTCATTGCGATACCACGTCCTTCATTCCAGCGCATATATTCACGCCATTTGGCGTTCGTTTCTTATTTTCGCGAGTCCGTCCCGCACTTTTTCTTTTCTCTTTGACTTTTGACAGACTGCAGAGCTTATGGTGTTAGGCTTAACTCTCGGTTTCATGTCAATATGGTAAAATAAGGTGTTCATGACAATACGATGTGCTTTACGTCGACTTTATGCCCCCACGGCTGTCTGAGGCGATGGTGGTGCCACTGCCGGTCTGGGTGATACTGCAGGCGGCGCACCCGCCGATAATGGTGTCCGTGTCCAATCGGGCAGCATGCCTCTCGGCCGCTGCTCTGGCGACATAGGCGGGCCAGACTCCATCGCGTCGTCGTCGTCGTCATCATCGTCGATCTGGGCTGATAACGTGTCATCCCACTTTTCTCTCGAGACCTCTACCCCGCCTGTCTTGAGTGCGCTGCACAGAGGGAGGGCCTCATGATGTGAGTATGGGGCTAAAAGCTGTCGTAGCGACTTACCCGGCCAACGAACCTCCCACCCATGCCATCAACGCAGGTGCAAACGCAGGTGCCTTGCCCGCGTTCGCAGCTGCGCGCGGTGACGATGACGACACCTGTGGCGTAGGGTTGTTGAGAATTGCGATATGAGGGATAAGCGGGCGGAGTGTAGCATAGCGATCGTACGCAGGTGGAGGCGGCCTTCCCGACCGTGTCGGTTCCTGGCGCGGTCGCAACGCGGTCGATCCAATGGCACGCAACAATTCAGCATGAAGTCGTGGGATAAAGCCCGGTAACATCGCCGTGCCGCCCGTGACGAGAATGGACGACACGAGTGTCTGCCGAAGATCGATCGGTACCTGTGAGTTCCAGCGTTCAGACGGGATGTGTATGGCGAAGCAGGCGGAGGGGATGACCTTGAGAAGCGTTTCTAGAAGGACCTCGGCAACGCTGCTTTCATCGACGTCACCGCCTTCGAACAAGACTTCGGGTGCACGTTCGCGGATCCACCCTGGGATGATCAGAGTACCTCTTCCCGTGCCCAATTGTTGGGACGCAGGAGGAATGACACGGAGATGGATATCCGTTGCGGTCGAGTGCCTCGTGTACATGTTGGCGAGTATCTGAAGATGGCTTTCTCCCTCACCTGATTCGGACTGTGAGATTACTTCAAACTCGGACGAAGCTTGCTGTGAAGAGCTCATACTCTCCACCCCCTCCGATGCGCGTGAAAATTCTGATTCTGACATGGCAGCGTCGCTGGAGGGAGGAGGATCTGATTCTGAAGCAGGTGCAGGAGATGAGTGACGCATCAAGTCACGGTTGATTTCGAGTGCGGTGCTGACGAAGCAGCAACGCGTCTTGATATCTTCGACGACTGCGTCTGTCAGAATTTCTTGTGGCACATGGCCTGTCCTACTCGATAGAGGTGGGGTCACACTGCTGAGATTTGACGGAGGAGGTATGTACGTTCCGAACAATAACAGAAGAGCACGGAGGTGAGATGTGAGTCGTGCACCGGCTAAAGGTGTTGTTCGAAGGTGGGGAAACAAGGGTCGAGCAGCAAATATCTGCGATACCTTTTGTTAGTCTGAAGAAAGTGCCAGATAGATGTAACCAACGGGGAGTGCTGTAGATTCGAGATGACCGCAATCGATAACAAGACCCGTGATACGACCGACAGAAAGGAGCGAGAGTAAATGGCTCGAAGCAAATGATACAGAAGGGATCTTGCTTGTTTTTGAATAAGTTACCGGGATACGAGGCAATCAAACGTACCTGCAGGTTTCCGAACAAGACCTTGGCAAGTGCGTCTTTGATATATAGAGGAAGTAACGGATGTTCGACGAGAATGACCTTGCGCGATTTGGGATCAGTGAGCAGTGAGCTAACATAGATTTTGATGAAATTGAACGGGTGTGATAGAAGACTAACGCTCACTCGTGGAAAACAGAGCGCATGCACTTTTCGATGTTAATTTCGAGTATCCTGTCTTCCTCAGCCCTTGCTGACGGATCGGTGGGTCGACTCCAGCTCCACAAAGATTCGGAATGGTTTGAATTGGCATAAAAGACGTCTCTTGGCTTTCCCTCTCCACTGAAACCAACCTTCCAGATGCGCGACCCTGGGTCGATCACGACGCGGTCTTCGGTGCCATATAGCGAGTGTCTGCGTGTGGTCGTGTAGTATGGGGATGATTGCAAGGCGTGTGAGCCCACAGCACGAGTCGCTGTTGGTGTCACTGCGGGGGTCGTTAACTTGCTCTGATTCGCCCTTGGTGTGGATGGGACCGCAGACATGGCACTCGCAAAGGAACGTCCATCTTTACTTTCTATTTTTGGAAGTCTGCTGCGCGTGACTCTAAATTTTGCCCACGTGATCCAGACGCGTCTGTGAACCACACGACGACGCGCCAACGAACACGCCATGTGGAACAACGCAGGTCTGAGTACATCTATCCTCATCACCACTCGCTCACCTGCAAACGGAATGATTCATCACACGGTGGCAAAGATCTTCGTCTCGACCAAGCTTCGTGACCTCGGTCCAAAGTCCTCGGCCACCCGCATGTTCTGGAGGATGGTAGCCACATGCATTCGTTACCAACCGCATACGGAACATCTCCTGTGGGACCTGACCACGTTCAGTCTTGCGAGTGTCAAGACGCCCTGGGTGGGCACCGGGTTTCTAGGGCTGACGTATTCCTTCCATCATCCATCCAATAGCTTGGATGACACCCCTGAGTTCCCTCAGATCCTACCAATATGTCCTGGGGACCATATCACCGCTATCGGAGGCAAAGACGTCCTTAGACTCGCCATGGCTACTCCTCTTCCCCCCGTGGGTCTCCTCGAAAAGGTCCTGCTGAGCTTGAAGGAGGGCGAGTCGTTGTCTGAGAGCACGCTTCGAAGGCTCAGGAGGAAAGAGGCAGAAATGAGAGCGGCTGCTGCTGAAGGGACACCACTCCGTGAATACAGAAAGAGGAAACAGAAAAAGATTGCCACAAGAACTTGCACACCACAGGCGAGTTATATTTCCAATCTCTGTAGGGTTAGCGGGATAATCCTAGATCAGGCGATGTATGGGCTATCGTCAGAGAAAGAAACGTCAACGTGTCAAGAGCCTAACCCTGCCTCTGTCACAGAAGCTCACACACCGCCGAAGGCCCCGCATCAGAGACCGACGACGCAGTTTATGAGGACCGTCAATCTGTTAGATAGCGAGCGACGCAAGGTCAGTGTGGAAGAGGTCGAAAGACTTGCTGCTTCTGCTTCTGCGCGGCATCCTGACAGCCAAGGCATTCAGGCCAGCTAATTATGCGTAGACTTGGTTGGTTATCCAGGGTCTTACAACCTGACTCACTCTCGGGCTACCGTCATTTTATCGTGGTGCCATTTGTGATAAAGCTGATACTAGTACTTGTCCATGTTACGATTTCTGCCTAGTTATGCGTATCGTCAGAATCTGGACAGCCCTATATTTCAGTTACCTTGTATTTCGAGATCTTTCATTTGTACGATTATCATCTGCAGCCTCAGTGTAAATTTCATAGCCAATGTAGCGTTATTGTTCGTTTGATTGGGCAAAGTGCTGTTGTTTCTTTCTGAAGCCTTTGCCAAACACATCCACACACACTCAAACATCGCTTTCCGTCTTCATCTGCCAGTGTGGAAGAACCAGACACTGTCATGGCCTCCCTAGTCTCACCAGTTAGAAGGACTTATGGATACCTTGTAAGTGGGGTTCTGTACGAGCATGCTAATGTTTGCACTCGAAACTGAATGACCGCCTAGCGATACCTTGCACATGAACAACCAGTCATCTTCTGGTCTTGCCTCATGGGAACTGCAGGGCCTGTTTTGGCTTTGACAATCCCATCGATCAGGCAGAAATACTTTGGTTATGTCCCTGCTGAGCGCGTGCCAACCACATACCCTCGTGAGGATCTCGTGAGCGCATAATTGGTGGCCCGCTTACTGTTTGCCCTCTTCCAGTACCGAAACGGCCACGGAGACCTGTTCAGGGATATGAAGATAAATAGATGGCTGCACTGCTTGTCTCCACACCATGGACTCGTGAGCTCTACAGCAGCGCACGTTCAGCATAGAATGGCGAGAATTGTTGTATATATAAACTATTGTGATCGCTAGCGAGGCACGTGACCTGCCGACGACCTTGTGAGACTTAATTCTGGCTTGAACCACATCCTCATCCAACGCAGCTGATGAGTGCACTACGTGTCTTGCATCGGTCCACACGTTTTCCAGTGATACCTCGACGTACGGTTATCAAGTCGTGTTCGCGCGCGCTTTCTACCGAACCCGACACACCCAAGCAGAAGCCAAAAGCCAGCACACCTCTCCGACGCACTGCCTCTGCCTCTCTTCCTATCCGTTCAAATCCGACCCCAACGCGCAGCCCAATCCGACCCGTGCTAACGTTCGCAACCGCGGAACGCTACCTTCCTACCCGCCTACGTCCTCGCCTCACACCCGATTCTCAGAAACTTCACGATGCGTGGTGGATTCCACGCTGGGCCAAGGACGGTGAAATATTCGTCTTTGGAAACGGCAGCTTCGTATGCTGGGGCTTGAGCGAAGATGAGGCCCGCCAGTTTGCAAAGGACATCTTGGCGCCTTGTGAGGTCGGCTCGCTCCAAGATCCCGAGACAGAGGAGCTCGAGTTCGTCACAGATCCAAATGAGTAAGCTGGAAAATGTGTCCAGCGCGTTCTGCAGAATGGCTGATCGTCTTTCTTTGAGGAAAACTCGAATACAGGGTGACTTGATCATCCTCGGACGCGTCGCACAACTCCAAGATCCTGTCAATGCCGCTTCCTTTCCCCCATCGAATCCGTCGCTCGATATGACGACGCTCCTCGCGCGCTACGCCTATTCTCAAGCGCTCTCTCGTTCCACCGCCCTCTCCGTGCTCGAAGAGTCCCTCGAGGCGTATCTCCTCTCCGTCGCTCAACTACCCCACTCCCTAGAGAAGACCGGGAAACCCGGACTCGGCCGCCAGGCACTCATCAAAAAGCTAGGTGTCTTGATGAAGTTCCGCCAAGGCATCAATCTCAACCGCGAGAATTTCTCCGATACCCCTGATCTATACTGGACCGAGCCCGAGCTCGAGAGCTTC
This sequence comes from Hemileccinum impolitum, assembly GCA_003316335.1. Taxonomy (NCBI): domain Eukaryota; kingdom Fungi; phylum Basidiomycota; class Agaricomycetes; order Boletales; family Boletaceae; genus Hemileccinum; species Hemileccinum impolitum. The sequence goes on from QFEQ01000299.1 coordinate 27,329, forward strand.
TTTAAATCCATGACGGCCGCGCTGGAAGTCAAGGCCCGGACGCATGCCGTCAACGAAAAGATTACTTATGCGACCGAGGTAAATTCAGTTCGTCATCGATGGATGAACGTGCATCTCAGAAATTAAACGCAGGTTCAATCGACCCTCAGACAGCTACTCACGGAGGTATGCGCCAGCTTCATTATTGTCATAGAGTGCTTAGCGTGTCTTAGTCCTCTGCGCACCGTATGGAACTAGTCATCATTGCCCTCATTGCTGTCGAGGTTATCATAGTGAGTCTTGCCGCGCCCTCCAATGTATCGAAATGTAATCGCACATAGGCACTGATACGAGAAGGACCTGAGCTTTACCGGATGATCTTTGGAGAGAAAGAACCTGACGCCACTAGACCTCATCCCACACCGTCTCTGTAACTTACCATTCTCCATAGCCAGATATTCCCACCACCCTTCATTTTATAGCCTTAATTACCATCGGATACCTTAGATCCATGTGTATGATATGAAATGTCTCTGGATGTAATCCGGTTCTCCCGTTCGAACGCAAAACCCAACCTAGTGTCGTTCTTCATTTCTCATTCGAACGAGGTTCTCAGCGCATGCAGAGCGTCGGGTGATGGTGCACTCAAACGGTTTGGGAGCGCTATCGTCATAGCAAACGGTCAGCAACGGTCAAACGAGAACTCAACAATGACCTCACGTTGCGAGTCCACTCGTGAACTCTACCTTGACTTCGATCTCATTTCCGGACTCATCACGGGTCTTCGCAAACTGCAGAGTTGCCAACATGGTCACGATCGCAGCCCAGAGGTTCTGATCTGCTAAATGCCTTCCAGGACAGGAGCGGCTACAAGTCTTTAGTATCCGATTCCAAAAATGCAAAAAGCGTGTCACCTACCGGCCAAAACCAAAGGAATTGTTAGCAGTACCTTCGGCGAGCGTCCCGTCGGATTTGAGATGTCGTTCGGGCCTGAAAGTCATCGCATCATCGAACCGCGTCTCGTCGTGTCCCATCCCCCTATCTTAATTCAGCCAGAATATGTCGGATAAATAAACAAGATACACACCAAACGCTAGTAAGCAGGATGGCACCTGGAAAAGAGTCATGACATGTCGTGTCGTCGACGATTTCACTCGGAACTCACCTTTGGGAATGTACATGCCCTCGTATACATCGCTCGCAGCAGTCATGTGCGGGAGTCCTGCAAGGGCAGTTCAGCGCTGGCTAGTGTCCCCGGATCAACGCACCCACCATCAGGTACTACGGGGAACCATCGGAACGTCTCGAGACATATTGCCTCTACGTATGGCAGGTTCGGCCGATCGGCAAATTCTGGGAGGCGTCCATTGCCTACGACACGATCAAGTTCCTCCCAAGCCTTCACTTGTATCTCGGGATAGAGTACCATGGCGAGGGTGAAAACTTTGAGCGTTGAATCACTCTAGGGAATCATTAAGTCAAGTCGATAGCAATCGTTAGATCACTCACAGTCTCCGCGCCGCCTACAAGATTGTCTTGAGTCCATGTTGGGCGAAGAGGAGCGTAAGTTCACATACCGAGGAAAGCAGATGTGGCTACAGCTCTGATAGCATCTTTGTTCGTCTCACTATCTCCTGCCTCAAGCAACATGCGAACGAGCGACTCTTTTGCTGTCCCAGCAGCCTGATAGAATGAACTCCATCCGTTTGTTAAATTGGAAATAGATCTAGATACTCACCATGTTATCCATGACCCACTGAACTGGGCCGGATAATACTTCCTTTGCGAGGAGACGACACTCTCCAGCCCGTCGTTTGAAATCTCCTCCGGGCAACCAGGTAGGAATATAAGCCACTAATGAATCATTCCCATAGTTAATACAACAATTGAACAAGATGATCAATGAAATCATACAGAACGGAAAAGCGAACAACAATGCAGCCATTTCAGGTGTGAGTGCGTGCATAAACAATCCGATAAAATGTTCAATCTTTGTTACAAAAGGGTCGTTCTGGGGTGCGACTTCGTATCCATAATTCACGGCCATGATAGTCGCTGTCGCAAGGCTGCATATCGTCAAGTAACATCAATGGACGATAAGATGGACGACATACGTCCTAAAATGTTGCTCGTAATGCTTTGGCACATCGAGCAAGTTCTCGATGAGCTGGCGGGCCTTGCTAATTGCGATTGGTTGAAACCGACGCGCCGTAATCTTGTTGAAAGCGGTATTGAACAGTTTTCGGTGTAATCGCCACTTGTTTCCGTATGGAAGAAGGCCCGAGTTGAAATCCATTCCAAACCTATGCGCGCGTGTCAACCTCGACTTCCCAGGAGCAAAATGACATACATTTTGTTTGCAGGCATGTAAGGCCTCTCGGAATAGATAGTTGAGCGCTGATCCAGTAATTCGTGCGCTACTCTCGCACTAGTGATGATGATAAAATCCTTGCCGAGCAGGTTGACGTATACCAGGCCGCCTGAAAGAAAGAACATGAAGGGGAGCATGCGTTCGCGAAGAATCAAGACCCGGATGCACCATACTGCTTTCCCCATTTCTCATACGATAACCAAGGGTGAGTAGTGTTGAGGTCGAATGTATTACCGACCAAGGGAAGGCCAGGGGGACCAGGAGGCAATGGAAGCCCACCTCTGAGTCGGCGTTGCCGCCAAGTATGGAGAGCGAAACCGAGACAGAGAACGAAACCGAGAGTGTACACAGACCCAGGACCAGAAGAAGCCATGACCATAGTAGTGAGCGACTGGGGTAAGTAGGAGAGACTGGGCAGACTAAAACGTACCGTTGGACGGGCACCAAATACTTTTTAACCAACCCCACATTCTGTGGCGATGCGGATCGGTACCATGTTATTTACCGCCGCTACAATCTCCGGTGTCACCCCTGACCTTTCTGGTTCAAGTTGCAGCTCCAAAAAAAGTTTTTAGTGACATGAGCTGATCCGTTTCTCAGATACCGCCATATGCGCGCCAGTAGTTTGGGTTTGCATTGAATCGAGCTGAGTCAACAAAATACGACGCGGATATTCCGTCGGATCCGTGACGGTCCAGACAATACAGCTCTTGTCTGACCAGCTGACACAGGAGCTTGCACAGAAATCAAAAATCCATAAAAGGCAAAGACCCTTTACATACAAACTCAGCGCGATTATGTAACCGAAAAACAACCGTAACTGCACAGCCACAACATGCGATCGCGTTCTTGATTCATGTACAAGTTACAACCTCCACCAACCCTTCAAGTTTGACGCAATGTCATGCCAGTGTATCGAGATCAACCCGCCTCAACGCATCTCCGACGGCATACTATGCCTCCTTTGCAAAGATAGTCCCGATATAACTAGTTGGGTATCAATATGATCAAACGGCCCGGTGAACATAGCGCTTGCCGCAGAATGCTTGGAACAAACAAACCACAAGTTGGAGTTTAAACTTTGCTTCGGCAACGCAAACCGTCAAGCAAGGTTATCGCGGCCGTGGCATACAGCGGCAACGACTTCCGACTCTCACGGTCGACCGAAAAAGTGAACCGTGCGTGCAGTGGGGACGGTCGCGCTAACCATTTGCACTCTCGCGGCAACTTGGAAACGACTGCAACATGGTATGGGTTATACATTCGTTCAAGAAAAGAAGTGCACGGAAGAGCTGCATGTCAATCAGAACGATCGTGATCCGGGAATCTGTTCCGACTTGAATGTCAGATCATCAATACTGCCTATTCGGATTGGCACTTAGCTTGGAAGCGAACAACGTTGTTCAAAAAATGGATTAGCAGTAACGGAAAGCGTCACGAAGTACAGCCAGAGCTCATGGGACCCAGGTGAATCATCTAGAACACAATGATTATACCGTATTTGTCACGCAATCATGAGCTCCTTGACACCCTCAGATGCGGCAAGGGAACGAGCCGGGCTGACTAGCTTGAACAATCAGTAACACGGCAACACCATTGGGAAGGGAGAACGTCGAAAAGATAAGTACGACTCACTGTGAAACGCCGTCGATAAGCTTGAGTAATACTTCGATTTCGGACTCGTCGGGACCGATCGCATTGCTGAGCCTGAACATGAACAGAATGTTCGCGAATGCGATCCAGATGGAAGCATGGGAGAGGTCCTTGTCCTTGACAAATTAGAAAGGGCCATCTCGGAACTATCACCCAAGGTAGTGAGCACCGGGAAACCATGGTGGGATGTCGAGAACTTGATTTTCAGTCGGAAGAATGATGGGTTGGTCTTTGATGATGACCCACGTCAGGGGAAAAGATTGTACAAGAGTGCTCTTTCCGGCGTCATGAGAGTGGTGATCTTTATCAACTCTTCGAACGGCTTTATAAAGGTCCGGGTCACCCTTTGGGGTAACATTATAGCCATACGTGATGGAAATGATGATCGATGCGGCAAACCCGGTCAAGGGCGATTATGATTACACGACGTCACGGTCAGTGAGCGCATGCTCACGTTGTTTGAAGTCTTCCGGAGAATTCAACATGCCTGTCACCAATTTTCGTGCTCTCTCGGCTAGGTATCATTGAGTTCCCAAGGGTTTGATGATGCATTTCCGGTGCATTTTCCAAGTACCGCCATAGCTTAGATGCCCTGTATTAAAGCCAACCGCAAAGCCATACGATCACGTTTGTCAGATTGAGTTGAGATTGAGATAATAGTAGGGTTCCTTACAGGTTGGAAGTCTGAATCACTGGACGCCGGCCCAATAGATGCTGATAAAGCAAAGCGTCTGCAGCCCTTTCCGAGTTGATAATGATGTTGCCAAGTTATACTTGCACGACCTGATGGAGTTGGCGAGTTCAAGGGTCACAAAAGTGAACCGCTTTAAGTGAATTGATCCATCGGATCTGCGATCAGATCAAACGACTCCACCGGCAGGCACGACGTACATACACATGAACAAACAAACAAGATCTTCAGGCTTGTCATTCCACCGAAAGTAAAGATTTTTTTGCCAACCAGGGTTGACGGCGACCTTACTGAATTGAAGCAGCTGGGTGAAGCGCCTGGAGGCGCAGGCGCGGTGATTGTGAATCAATTCCGGCCTAGGGCTTCAGCTTGCCTCCCCCTTTGGTGTAACAAACTAGTTGACAAATCGTGAACTTCTCGTGATCCTCTGGACCACGGGGGAATCGGAAGTTGGTCGGGACGATAAACTGGAACGCAAATAAACTGGGTCATCAATGTAATCGGCAATGGGAAGAAGAAGTAACGCGGGAGAACCGCTTGAGAAAAATTGTGGGTTTCCACTGCCATCAGGAGCTAGTACAGCAGAACCCAGCGTCGACGCGCCGACCTCATCCTCGAATCTCCACAGTACTAGTCTTGCCCATCAGAACCTTCTTAGTGTCACAATGACTCTGAACCGCGGTTGGAATTGGTATCTTTCCAATTGGATGTCCGGATGTGGAAACCATCGGAACGGAATCCTCGTATTCGTCGTCATACTAAGTCTGTACGGTTTGGAATGGAGATGTGCCTGGGCAAATGCTCGGTTGAACGGATCCGCGTAGCCGCCGGCCCGTCTGGGGATACGGATTCGGGTCTTATCGAGTAAACATCATGATCGCTGCCAGTGGGCCTGCCAGTCTTCCACCTCTCGGGTTGTGGAGGCAGTTTCGCTTCTGCTCCTATGTGACGTCTAGGGCGCGACGAGCGTAGGCAAAGTTCAAACTATTATCGCCAACGTAGCAACGCCTGGCACTTCCGAGTAGGCCCTACCGAAGATTTGGATAGTGATAGCCACTGGTAATCGTGCAGAACTCCACTGCAATTGGCCTTCTCTCTCGAACAGCAGTCCCAGAGGATAGAGAAAGAGTACTTGAGGCTAGCATGCATGATTTTGTTCCTAAAAAACTTCAAAAAGGATCAGACAGAAACTGCATGTCGATCAGAGGTAGTGGAATGCTAGGGAGTACAGGATGGGGCTCAAATTTCAAACTCATGAAACCAGCAACAATGGAGTTCGTGTGGCACTTGGTTCTGATACTAGTTTTTGCGACTGCTGAATTGAAATGGGTGCGTTATTCTGCGTCAAGGAGCCCAATCGTGGTCCAGGATACGCAAAAGCACATGGGCTTTGTCGAACTGGGTGTGCATGACCTACAGAGGGTCGCTGCAGTTGGGGATAGCAGCGAAGAGAAATGTGGGTGGGCCAGTTGATTCTGTGGTGGTCCAGCGCGTGAAGGACCGTTAGAACTGCAAGGTCGGGTCAGCCTTGTCTTCATGTTCAGCATCAAGAGTTGCACCTACAGACTTGGACAAACGTCCAAAGAGTGTTTCCAGGAGAGTTGCTATCTCAGAGAAAACGCACTGTCAAGTCTGGCCATGAGAAATACGCTTCTTCGTCATTGTATACACTTTCGGAGAGAGCGTTGAAAGCTGGAAATGGCTGGACATCGGAAAGCATACTTCTACCGTTATATACTCAATTCTCAAAGAGACTGGAAAGACCAACGGATAGGTCAGTGCTAGGTTTCCTAGTCCTGGAAGAAATGTTGTCAATTGCATTCCCAGATTGCGGCGGAACCGACAGGATTGTCACATCGCAGATATCTTCTGGGTTGGACGTCGTTCACTGTCACTGAGGGAGGGCAGGCCAGATCTGTCCAAATTGGAACCTACATCATTACCTGCTGCTGATGGTCGGTGATCGATCTCGATCAAGAATGAGCAGTCCTACTATACCGTTCCAGACACTCCTTGGAATACTAGCATTGGCTGGTACCTCCAATTATCTCCATTTGACGAATATTAATCCATGTTCCGGCGGGGTACTTGTGCCACTTGGTGCGTAATTCATGAATGTTGGCCTGACTGTAGATCAGCCAAAGACGACATGTTAGCGAACACCCAGACATTGCCAGTATGAACTGTGTGGTGTTTGGTCCTTGGAGGGCAACGACTACAACGACAATCGGACTTAAAACACGCTCCAGGGGCAATATACTCGGTGGATGGCACCCATCCCGGGGAATCAGCCAATAAATTAGCGGGCTCATACAGGAAGTAGCAACGGTAGCCGGAGAGACTAACGCTGCATCAGCAATTCAGCTCATGGTAAATATGGACCGACAGAGAACTTACTCACAAACCAATCAAGAGACTCGACATTCTTATATCAGCCGCTGCAACAAGCGCGATGCGCGTCCATTACCCCTCTACGGGTGAACGTCGCGCTGCATTTCGGGCATGGCCATCTGTACCCGAGATGTTTCTCTTGCACGTGCCTGACAAGGGAATCCTTGCTAAGCTCTTCCCCACATCCACCCCACAAACATTCAACCCTTTGAGTCTTACCGACTCGGTGAACGGCGTGCAAATGTCTAGAAACGTCGTTTCCGAGAACTGGTGTGTTGCACGGCACCCCACTGGTGACCCAGCCACAGCAGTACTCCCTTAGCCCCAGACCATTTGCAATTAACTCGCAAGAGTCCTAGAAGAGGGTCGCGTGAGCACGTTCTACGGGCGAGAAAGAAAGAGGTACATCTTCGTTGAATGTGGAATTGAACATTGCTATGAGTTTCAAGTGATACTTGCTTGAGTAGTTGATCGAGAGAGAGGGTCTGGGTCTGGGTCGATAAGATGAGCGCAGACTTATAGCCTGGACTTCTAGTCCGAGCTCCATCGACGAGGTCTTGTTCTTGGATTGGCATGATTCCCGACAAACCATATGCCGGGCGTTCTGGAAGCCAAGGTACCGAATGGCGTTCAAACGTTGGCAAACATAGTGAATGTAACACGGACACGAAACAATGGTGAGGGCAGTCCGTTGGAGGGGTTCCACGGCTCCGAAAGTGATGGAAATGGCTGGAAATGAATCCAATCGTGCGATTTTTGACTTGTGATTGGTGACGTGCGCATGGCGTGCATGGTAGCTGACTATAACACGCCGAGCGCCAAGTGGCCACAATGGAGGGCAGGCAAACAAGGACGCCAGGTAATTAGGTTTAATTGAAGACTGGCGGGCTCCATTACTTACCTCCAGCCATGAACTCGATTATTCGAATGGAAAACGCCCAGTGCCGTTACAGGTCCGCACGAGCGACGGGGCGGTCGCGCGTCATCACGGTCTCTAGTTCAAATAACGGGCATGAACTGAGGAAGTCGGCCACATGGAGCCTGAAAATAAACCTTCAAAAACCTATCGCTTCTGAAGATCTCGCCGACGGAAACCGGAAGAAACGGACATCGGGATCAATAACAACTTGGCAGCGATAGCTATGCAACTTGGAAGACATAATCTCTATCAGAAATGTCATTAAAATTTCTGGCGCGACGCTGTGATTGCGACGGACCATGGAACTGGGAGACGTTGTTGTTGCAATACCGCGGCTTTGTGGAGAAGTAACTTGAAACGGAGACCAGTTGGCATCTTTCAACTCGGGAACGTTGAGTGTAGTACGAGTCCGACTCGCTACTACCAAAAACCTCTTAACGGGAGTAGGAGATAGCAGCGACGTTGACGTCTAGTGAACAGAGTAGGTCACCCACGTTCGCCGAATCACCGGAGCACCAAAAGTTTCCATACAATTGGCAAACCCTGAGCCCGTTCGCTATAAAGCTCGAGCACTGCTTGGGCATTTAAGTGTCATCTAGATGGTGGGGCAAGAGGAATGTTGTGAAATCGAGGTCTATCTGAGGTGACACCGAAGCGAAAATGGAGTGGCAAGTGATTCAGAGCCCTGAGATTTAGCGCTGGCTCGGAGTTGGAGCAACGTCAACTTACTTACTGTAGCGGTGGAGCCTTGGAGGGCCTGCGTTATGCGTTACGGTTGCCAGACTTAGCAACCCACCCGGGGGGGTGCGTTACGGCCCAATTGCGCTCACAAGAACTAAGATAGTAGCTAGTAAGAGACACGATACTTACTACAAAGTTGTAGGTGTCATGCGCTACGCGTTTCCATCGCAGGCAACGGCCCCCGACCTGCGTTACACCTAAAAATTAGGCAACGGACCCACGTTGCATTTGGAAACGCAACACCCCCCTGCGTTATGCATACAGACTTGATTTGGAACATTTACAACTTTTCCTTCAACTGTCCTTCGGTCACCGCAATGTCATGCTGTATGGTGGCCATGCTACTTATTAATTGCAAACGACGCGCTCTAACTAGCTCACCAAGGTGCTGAGTTCTGGCGTGAGATCGCCGACTCACTGGCAGATGGCACCGACTTGCATGTCAGGTCCAGGAGCGATGAGACTCCCCGACTCGGTCGCAGGAACTTGGGTCGACCAAGAAGTTCTTCTACTTGCCACTTCAAGCCTACCACTGGCATTAAGCGTGCTGCCAGGAGGGTCTGACTGCCGTAGGATGGCAGTACACCATTACATTGTGCCAATCCGCTGAGCTCGCACGTTGGCTAGACGTCACAAGGTGGATGGTCGCGGCTGTGCGGCGCTGCATATAGCCGGTACGGTCATCCACAGTCGGGTTCAGATCGTCAACCCCATCCTATCTTGATTTCGCCCAGTCTTGAGGATATCGTCCACGATCTCGTTGGCGCTGGGGCAGACGTAGATTAGGGGATCGCCAGGTGCTGCAACACATGTCTTGCTTTGCTCATACCGTTGTATTGACAGGCATTACGCGGCTTCCAAATCGCGCATCGAGGTGGTATCCCACATCTTCACATTCCCTAGCATAAAGGATGAGAAAACGCGATGGGCACTCGGTGCATGATTGCGTTTTGTCCACTACGACGAAGCTGCCAAACGTTACTTGACTGCGCGGTCACTCAACCCAGGAACCTATTTGATATTCTCATCAAGTATAGCGAAACGAGGGAACTCATGGGCTTTGTGGTAAGAGCCGCTGGATGATGCAGATAAGGTATGCATTTCGTTCCACATGACGTGACATGGTCTGCTTAAACACGTACCCAGTGAGTGAAATGAGATGAGAAAGGGAGGATGGATGTACGAGATGGATGCTATCGGGCCTGCCTCGAAGAGCTAATAAGGTGTACTACATCGTTGGCTGCGGGTTCGGCGCCGAACACTGTATCACGCCGGGCATGGGCAAGATCACTCTGGCAGACTCGGACGCGTTTCTCGTGGCGATGAAACAGCTCTGTGTGACAACATCATCTAGCTACAAATTTATGTTGATCCCCTTGCCAAGGGCGTGGTCGTGTTCAGACCGGACGAGAAAGAAATCTGTCGACCTGGAGATACTGGCAGCTCTGTGAATCTGACGTGGCTCTGGGGGTTCCATCACAAACGGTAGATTCTGTGTGAACGACAGACATATCATGATATGACATGTTTGACATTTTGCTGATACAGATCGTGATGATGAATCTGATACGATAATCAAGCATCGTCCTGTAAGACAGGCTTGAGAGCGTAGAAGTCCGTATTTAAACCACGGTAGCTTGAGACTCAAGTATTGCTCAGTACCAGAACGCACCATGACTTGCACTGAGCGATTGGGTTGGTCCAGTGACTCCAGTCCGACTTTATGCCGAGGTCAAATCAGTCACCTTGTGCATGTACAAAAATTACACCCTGTTCTTGGACTCTCGCGTCTCACATCTGCGAGTCATTCAACACTTCCTTGGCTCCCTCAAATCGAAGCGTGATGCGGCAAGGAAACGAGACAGGTCGTCTGGCTCAGACAATCAGTGACATCGTGCATCGTGACATGGCAGATACCACTCACCGTGCAACGCCGCCGATAAACTTGGGGAATATCTCAACCTCATACCCAGCAGGACCGATCGCCTTGCTAAACTTAAACATGAACAGCATATTCGCCGCTGCGATCCAACTGGAGGCACGGGCAAGGAACCGCCCAGCACAAATCCTGCGTCCATGACCATAGCAAATCCCAGAAAGATCGTCCGGAAGGAGCTTTCCATCTGCGTCCAGGTGTCTTTCTGGTCTGAATACTTCGGGATCAGGGAACCTCTCTTCATCACGTGCCATGCCCCTACAGGCGGTAACGAATGAAGACCGCTGTCAGCACCGGGATATGCAAAACAACATACCACAAGTTTGGTATAATGATAGCTCCTGGGTATTGACCATCAGGGAAGTATCATTATGTCGGACACGTCACCCACCTTTGGGAATTAGGTGCTGTTCGAAGATGTTGTCTTCTGTAACCATATGGGGGACAGCTAGTTGATGGATTAGCACCCAGGGAAGTTGAACATTCATATGACAGCGTACACATTGGGACGAGCGAAGCCCATCTCATGGTTTCCAGAAGGAGAGCATCGATGTATTGCAGGGACGCCATGTCGTTGAAATCCGGCAGTCTGCCCCTCCCCACTACCCTGTCAATCTCCGCCTGTGCACGATCCTGAACTTCCGGGAACAGTATAAATGCCATTATGAGAGTATTGAGGACCGATTGTGTCTGGAACAATTTCTAGATGTGACGATCTAAATATGCAACAGGCATTAAGCTCACGGTATCCGTGCCGGCTTTCCGGTTTGAAAAAGACTGTCATTGGATGGATGGATTGTCAAGTGATTCAGTTCTTACATACCTATGAAACCAGACGTTGCAGCGTCCTTTATATTCTGTTCATACGCTGCACGATCTTCAGGTGCAACGGTTTCGTCCCTCAGAAGCTGCGCCACCATCGAATCGTTTTCAATGTTCTTTGCCTACCGTATGTGGTCAGTATGCATAGAACGCATCAAACAGTCACAATACGCACCAAACATTCCTTGACAAATTGAAAAGGGCCGTTTCGCACCTTGGGTGACAATTCCTTGCATCGCGCTCCCAATCGATGGAACCCGGTACCGGGAAACCATGATGGGAGGTTGAGAACTAGACTTTGAGTTAGAAGTAAAATGGCTGAATCTTCAATGATGGCCTACGTTGAGGGAAAAGATTAAACAAGAGCGCCTTCTCAGGTGTCGTAAGGACGACAATTTTTATAAACTCTTCGAGGGGCCCCACGAAGGAATCGACCTTTGGGACAACGTGATAGCCATATGTGATTGACATGATGGTCGATGCGGCAAACCTGGCCAATGACGATTGAAATCATACGGGGTCAATGAGAACCTGTGCTCACGTTCTTGTATATTCCTCGAAATCTTCCGGAGAATGCAGCATATTTGTTACCAATTCCCGTGCTTTCTCAGTCAGGGACTCGTAATAGTTAGGAATTATCGACTTATTGAGGGTTTTATGGAGCATTTTTCGGTGAATTTTCCAAGTATCGCCATAACTTAGATGCCCTGTATTAAAGTCCACTGCAAAGCTACGCGATCGCGTTTGTCAGATTGGGTTGAAATAGGGACTATGGGCAGCCTTACAGGGTGGAGGTTTGAATCACTGGACGGCCAGAATAGATGTTTGAACGCTGATCGAGCAACGCGTTCGCAACCCTTTCCGAGTTAATGATGATATAGGTTTGACCCAATAGTTTGCACGAGACGATTTCACCTTGTACTTCAAGTCGAAGCAAGTACCTAGACAGTGCTGACAGAGGCACGTACCATATGCTTTCTTCCATTCTCCGTAAGTCAGCCATGGCTCATCCTTGTTGATCTCGAGTGCGCTCCCGAGAAAGGGAAGTCCCTTGGGACCTGGTGGGAGAGAAAGTTGGTGAGGGATCAGCTTTTTCCTAAGGACAAGCCAGATGAGGCAGACAGATAGGGAGAGGGAAACGGCAGCGAGGGAGTGGAGGCGGTCCATCATGATCATGGACAGGAAACGCCGAAGATCATCAGGATTTATACCCTCGCAGTATCCTGAGTGGCGAAATTGAAAAGGCCATGGAAACGTGCCACCTAACCCTAGCAGACCAGATCTGCGTTATCAGTTACGTGAACAGTTTCAGAGTGAGACAGCGTACGCAGTATGTACATACCTTAAAGCCGGAATGAAAGCCATAAAACTACACCATATTCGGTGAAACATTTACTTACTAGGGCCATCCCACGACCTTCCAGTGTTCCCCCGAATCGTCTGCAAAACTTACACATGACCAAACCAATTTGAAGATGATGATCAGTAGTATGCACATCCTCCGTGGACGTTCAAGTTGTAAAACGATATTCTACATCATCCTGTCAATTTTTGGTGGCAACGCCACCCGTCAGTAAAGTAAGACAAACGGCATGCACACCGCGGGCATGCATGTGGCGCATGTGTTCTACATCCAGGAACAGCTCAGAGTCGGTGTTGGTCGTGTGCTGAGCAGAATCATGACCCAGTACTGGTGCCACGGCAGAGTCTCAGGTAGGTCTCAGATTACAGTCATCTAGGCTAAACCCGAAAAGTAGTCAGAACGGCAAGGTCCAAAGATATGAAAATGAAAATGAAGGGGAACAAGGTACACAAGCAGGGAATACGGCGGTAGAATACACAAGTTACCGTCTCTTAGATGGAGGCTCGTCAAGGAAATCTTCCGCGGCTTTCCTCTTCGCCCCGAATCCAAATGCAACCTTCGTCCTCTCTCCCGTGACAGGGGTGCTACTCTGCGAAGGGGTATCCACGGCCGACGATATGCGTGAGAAGCCAGGCTTCATTGGCGCAGGTGACCCAGGGCCATTCGTCTGCACAACGGACGAAAAGCCGGAAGGTACAGGACTCGCGTTGACCGAGCCGTTTGCCTGAGGAGCAGGCAAGGTGATAAACCCTGCCGAGTCAAGGGCCTGAGGAGCAGCAGCTTTCGCAGCCTCCTTTTTCTTGCTTTTGGTTTTCTCCGTCTTACCCTTTGACAGTGGCTGGGGATCGAGGAACTCTGATGCTTGAGGTACGGCGCTACAGGTAGAGAGGTTCAGCCCGACCATACCCCAGAGATAGAAAAAACGTACCCCCTGTTACCAACAGACAATACGAAATGAGCTTGGCCAGTCTTTTCTTGTCGGATCTGGAACGCTCTGTTCATGCTCAGAGGGGTGTCACCACTAGCCATGGCTTCCTTCTTCTTCTCTTCGGCGATCTTCTTTAAACGCTTTTCAGTCTTCATCTTCCCGGACCCTTTTCCGTGGAACTTATGAGACAATGCCTTCCAGGCCTCTTTGGGTGTGAGATTGCGACCAAATTCATCGTAGTAAACGATACTAATGTCGGGCTTGTAGTTCTTGAAGAGGTCGAGACCGGCACGTGCATCCTGCTGCTCTCGCACGCGGTTCTCATACTCTCGGGTTGCCTGATCCTTGTTCCCGCCACGGGCCTGCAACCTGTCAAGCTCTCGCTGAGCTAACATACGTCGGTAATCCGCGAGCCAGATATCACGGTGTCGTTGAACCTTCTCACGCTCAACTTGGTCGGCCTTCGGTTGCGCCAGTAGCCCTTGCTGACGGAGGAGAGACAACGTGTTCGCCATACCTGAACCAAAGGTGAGTTCAGCAGATGTTCCGACCGTTGCCTCGTCCTCGCCGTTCAGCGCAGCGGCACGTTCTTCTGCCTCGGCATCTTTGATAACTTGTTCAATCGCCTCGAGCATTTCTTCGTCATCTTCCTCTTTCACTACCACCTCGCCAGCCTCAATTTCGTCCAGGGCCTCATCGCTTGGGATCGACATATCTCGAGATGATGATCGGGCCTTGGGCGGAGGTGGTGCTACGGGGGGCCCAACCTCTACTTTAACTGCAGTGGGGTTGTAGGAAATGGCGCGAACGAATTCGGAGGTGTCGTCAAACGTCAAACCAGATTCGGCGGTCTCTTCTTTCACCTCTCCCACCTTGACAACGTCATCGGCAAGGGTCGAATGCTCCCGGGCGCGATCGGCAGCAACTGGAAAAAGATAAGAGAAGATCACGCACAAAAATAAGCATATACCCACTCTTACGTGCGACCTCTTCGGGGGACAGCTTTTTCGTCTTGTGAATCTTAGCTCTTCTTTGACGAGCGAGAGCAGCTTGTAGCTCATCGTCATCGACAAAATTGGTGTCTAACTCACGTGTCCTAGGAACGACAGGTTTCTCATCCACCTCCATCCGATCCATGTCGTCACCATCGAGAGTCTTATCATCGATGGGAACCCGTCGGGAAGAGCGCTTCTTTTTTGTCTGGAGGGTGGATACACGGTTTAACAAGCCTATAAGTCACTAGGACAATACAAAGCTTACCTTTGGCTTCTTGAAGCCTACATCCCCTTCGCGAAGGTAATCGTATGTCTCCAAATTTTCTACAATCTGTGTCAGAAAAACGAAGAGCAATGACGATGTACAACTCACTGGAATAATCTATTGACAACAAGGTACGATTTACGGATACAGTAGTGTCTTCTGTTTCGGGTCGTTCAATTGCGGTAGGCTTGACCGAGCCGCCCAACCGGAAACCCTGCAACCCACATGTATACAACATACCTAAAACGAATGCCAAAGTGGCTTACAGTTTCGCGCGGGCCTTCCAAGGCTTCGTCATACTTGGACAAAATGGAACGCTTCATTCCATGCTTTCCTTCCTCGAACTCGTCGTCATCATAGCCAGTGTAGTCACGTCGTTTGATCTTAAGCTCCTGATTTTTCTTGGTGCGCTCCGCTTCGGCCATTTCCACATTTTGCAGCTCGTCCTCTGGGAATGTTTGAGTGAGAAAGGCGGAGGGGAACGACAAAAATAGCTACCTTCATTATCAAGGATGCGACTGTCTTTCAACGTAAGTATGCGGGCGTCGCCTTCCACTAGCTCATCGAAGTCGTGGTTGACTTTTAAACCTTCGAGATCCTCTGAAGCCAAGAGTAAGGACGGTGCGGAAATAGATGAAGGCGGGATGCGCACTCTCGGTATATTCATCACCCTGAAATATTTTGTCCACATTCTCGAGCTCTAGCTGCCACTTCCGTGCGAGCTCCTTCTCGCGCTTCTTTGCTCCCTTGATCCATTTGAGGGTATCCTCTGCTTCGCCATTGGGATCACCGAGAGTTGCACCGGTCAGGGATGCATTGAGCTCTCGTCGATTCCTCACCCTGAGTGGGGAGTGTGCTTGAGCAAGAAAGTGGGGCGATGATTGACATGTACTCACTTGGCAATTCTGTCATATATTTTCCTGGAAGAAAGAGATGAAAGTCAGGACAACATTCTGGCGCCGGTAACGAGAGATGAAATCACTTTGACTCGCGCTCTTTTGCCTCACGTTCACGCTGCCTGGAGTAATTGTCTTCTGCTTGTTTTTCTGCGTCATTTTTGGGTTCTGCATCTGTGAGTGGTTTGAGACCAAGAGATATGCGGATTTTGTTGGTCTCTTCGAGGGAGATGCTTTCTTCCATGGACATGGCAGTGGGAGTGTGGTTCTAGTAAGACGTCGGATCTGATTAGTCAGCTGATATCGAACTCTTTATTTGTAGGCGGCAGGCAACAGACCACAAGCTATGCCTTACTACCACTGTGTCAAGGCCGGCTACTACCCTACTCAAGTCGCCCGCCGATACTTATCTGCCATCTTCAAACAATAGTATGAGTTTTCCAAAGTTTTTCCTATGAAGGACCTGAAATGATTTCAACGTTTAAGATGGCAAGGCGCGCTCTGAGTGAGCTTTCATGAATCGTGTTACCTGACAGTCCAAGGCGAAGCGTATGATATGCTATGAGTGTGTTAGATTTAGCTCCGACGACCGAATTTGCTAGTCTCAGGGCCAAACGAGACTTCGAGATCAGAAGACAGTCGTCTCCATCGCAACTCTGCAATGGACCTTCAAGTTCTACCTGTACTTTTCGCATTCTCCCTGTCTGCGTACGGCTTCATCTCTTTCTGGCAGAGCAGGCGTAGAAGCGTAAATTATCCATTACCCCCTGGCCCAACGCCAATACCAATCATCGGTAACGTCCTGGGTATAGACTTGACAGAACCTTGGGTATCCTATTGGGGAAAGCTCTCTCCCCCATCCTCGTCCGTTCTCCCCCTTTCACCTTTCACCAGGTGACCTCGTCTACTCGGCTTTTGAATCAAGAGGTCATCATCAACTCGAAGGAGGTTGCCAAGGACCTCCTCGAACGGCGCTCCTACAACTATTCAGACCGGCCCGTCATCGTTCGTATGATGAATGACTTGTGAGTTAAGATGGACACACCGCCTTCTCACTAACACCTCGCACTACACCAGCTTTGGATGGTCGTTCAATTCCGTCATGGTCCCATATGGCGACCGATGGCACCTGCACAGGAGACTCTTACATCAGGCTTTTCGACACGAAGCCGCCCAAAATTATCACGCAATCCAGCTACAAAAGGCACGCGATCTCGTCTTCAGCTTGCTGGAGACCCCGGAAAACTACTATGCGCACGTCCAAACGTGAGTGTTTTCCCATTGGTATCTTCGTGTCTCGATCACGATTTTTTTTCACCGCAGGCACTCGACCTCCGTCATCATGTCAATCGTATACGGGTACGAGACCGCACATCGGGAAGATCCGATCATCAGTGTGGTTGATAGGGCTGTCAACGTTGCTGCGGCATGCATACGTCCAGAAGTTGCTGCCTTCCTTGGATTCTTTCCATCCCGTGAGTCTTCAATCTTCAATCTTTCGCAATGCTCTTGATTTGGTCCCACAGTGCGGTACATTCCGACCTGGTTTCCAGGCGCATCGTTTAAACGAACCGCGTTGCTGTCCCAGAAGTACGCAGATGACGTGATCGAAACTCCTTTCCGTTTTGTGCAAGAGAATCTAGTGAGATGAATTGATCTCACAAGTTTTTAAAGGATGTCCGACGACATATTCAGGCAGCGGGCACCGCGATGCCATCTATGGTCTCCAACTCACTCAATGGTATCAAAGGGCGACATACCGCCGAGTACGTACTCGCCATCAGAGAGTCCTCTGTAACAGCATCCGCCGGTTGGTTGACGTTTCCTACATCTATTTTCTCTATTAACACGTCATTTTCCGATTTTGAGCGGCATCGGAGACGGTGAGCGCCGTCTTTATCTAGCTCACTGCTGGTTCTGATATGTAGACATACTTCAGACTTGTTCGACTCTGTTGATCTTCATTTTAGCGATGTTACTCAATCCCGATGTCCAAGCACGCGCGCAGACAGAGATTGATTTGGTTGTTGAGACTGAACGACTTGCTGTCTTCGGGGACCGTCCCTCGCTTCCCTACATTGAGGCTGTCCTGCGTGAGACATTGCGGTGGCACCCTGCGGTCCCGTTGGGTAAATCGCTTGTTCTATCGTCCTATAGTGTCTGATGTACCAACTACCCAGGCGTCCCACATGCCACAACAAGTGCAGATGTCTATGGTGGTTATTTCATTCCCCAAGGTTTGTGATTCAACGACAGTTTGACCTTGATTACTTAAACTTTTGCGGTAGGAGTGACAGTCGTCATGAACATCTGGTTGGCCCATCCTTTGTACATCCTGTACGCAATATCTAATATCTACTTCTCCAGGTCCATGATCCGCAACGAAGCAAGGTATCCCAACCCTGAGCAATTCGAACCCGAACGATTCCTCAGCGCAGACGGTGACCTCAATAACGACACCATATGCTATGCCTTTGGTGCCGGTCGACGGATTTGTGTCGGCCGACACGTCGCAGACGCCTCCCTTTTGTCGGCGATTGTGTCTATCTTTGCAGTGTTCAGCATCACGCCATGCGGAGACGAACATGGTAATGACATTCCTGTGCACCCACAGTGGACAACAGGCATCACCTCGTACGTCATGTCACTCGTCCGCAAGACATCTTCGCCTGGTTGTACAGTGTACTCACTCGGTCACTGTTATTCGCCCTTTTTTGTTCTTTTCTAGGCATCCTCTCCGTTTGCCGTGTCAGTTTGTGCCACGGGCTCCCGATGATGTGACAGCGGAGAAGTTGGCACAGATACTCTGAACATCGATTATGTTCTTCATTCTCATGGGACCAGCAATCTCATTGATAGTGGGGAAGGTTTTCATTCTCTTGCAGCAAGGCACCTTTGGGGATTCTTAGATTCTCTGCTCGCACGTTTACACACTCCCCGACATGTAGTATTATGAGCAATAATCCAGACGATCCCCATTCTTTTTCAACGATTCACAAGGCACTGGTGTGGTAAGAGTACTGCTCATCGAGGCTAACCAAGGAAATAAACTGTAGGCAACACATAAACCAGATCGATATCCGTGGTAAGCGCGCCTCGTCGATTATTGCTCGTTGGCACCTTTAACATACATCAAATTGCCACAGCTACGTTACAATCCACAAGTACAGACGTCTGACCTGAACCAAAGAAAAAAGAATGACTAAACGTCTACATCGCGCACCCGTCGGTAGATTACGGCAGAGCACTGCAGGGTTCCGGGGCTGGTCTCATTGCCTCTTTCTGCTCAGAAGGGAAACGAAGCGAGAGCGCTTCAAGCCAGTCCTTGGGACTATTATCCCCATCAAACGCGAGAGAGAGCATGTTTGTTCCAGAACGTGCACCCACGCCGATGCGCGTCGGCGACTCGGAAATCCCCAATAAACATCCCTCGCTCTTCCGTCGCGTTCTCGGGGACACGGCGACGCTACGACGCACCAGGCGGGCTCTGAGACGGCTCAGCGGCACCTCGTCCTCGTCCTCGTCCTCGGTTGCGGAGTCGCCTAAGGGTGGACTAAGCACAGGAATGGGCGAGGGGGCATATGCGTCCTCATCGTACCACCGGCTCGACGGCAGGTCCATGTGCGAGTAGGAGGCATGCGTACGTGTAGCGTGGTTGGGCTTACCAGGGACGCGTGCGCCGTGACGGCGCCATGCACATGCATATGCGTTGGGGTGGTGGAATTGCGGATAGAGCTGATTCTTGGATCGTGCCATTTGTACTTGCGTTCGACAACGTTCGCGGATCGAGTCGGCCTGTTGTAGCGTCGCCGGGATAGGTCCGTTGGGGAAGTTGACAAACAGGCTCGCGTCGGAAGACGTGCTCGAGTTGGAAGCGTCATCGTAGGGATGTATGGAGCTCCGGGATCGCGATATAAGGGCATGTGAGATGTTAGCCAGAGCGGAAGAGGGGTCCAAGGTCGATCCCGTGTGATGATCGAACGGACTGAGAACTGGTTCAGGTACGATGTTGTCGTTCTTGTAGGGCGTGCTTGTCCAAACTTGTACGGGGCTCCAGCGTCCAGGAGGAGGAGAACCTATGGGCACGACCATTGTCCCAGCAAATGCGGGATCCACATTAATTGACATCTTGAGGGGGCTTCCTGGGAGTCTGAGTTTGCCGCCGGCGTTGATCGGCCAGGGTTCGAGGTAAGGGCAGTCGGTAGGGGATGACGGGGTGAGGTAACATCTGTCCGGTGGGGTGAGGGGTAAGACGGATAACGAACCGGTGTTGGTGGTCTGCGAGGATGTATCGGGCGTTCCCCCAGGGAGGCTCGCGGCGGAGGATCCTGGAACAGAAACGGTGATGGAAAAGCCGAGTTCTGGGTCTTGTGGGTCGAGCTTCGGGGAGGTCCTCTGCGGTGCACTGGCTGGAGGGGCGGATCCAGAAGCGTCCGGGACGAGTGTGGAGGTGGCCGAGCGAGTGCGCGTGCTTTGGGCCCGCTGTGCGTAGATTGCGGGTGAGAGGGCGATCGACCTCGGTGTGAGCAGGATGGGCCTGAGGCGGGAGTGTGCTCGAGCAAAGGCCTCCTTTGGGGTGCGGTTGACGCCTGGGAGGGTGAGCGGGTCGGAAGCGCGACGACGGAAGAAAAAGAGAGCGAGTAGGGAACGGACGAGTGTCAAGATGAACGACCAGACGTTGCCAAAGAACGCGAAAAGGCGCTGGACGACGGAGACCGACATCTTCACTCACGAGTAAAAGACAGTGATGGTGATGGTACGTGAACAAGGAGCTGCGTTCGATATTTCAATGTCCTCCCTGCGGCTGACTTCATGGCTGACATGGACGTCCCTTCTGCACCATCGACACCACTCACAGAGTCCTACTCGTACCACTCCCCGACGCCCACCGCTCCAGGCCCATACATCCTCGGCGTCGACGAAGCTGGACGAGGCCCCGTCCTGGGACCGCTCGTGTACGGCGTGGCGTACTGCCCAGTCGCATGGAAGGATGACCTCGACCGACTGGGCTTCGCAGGTTAGCATCTCGCGTTTTACTTCTGTCCAGTCATCCACCCGACAGCATGAACAAAAGACTCTAAAACATTGACGCCGGAAAAGAGAGCAGACCTTTTAGGCGTGCTCAACGCTGACCCCGTCCACCTGGGCTGGTCCGTACGTGTCATCAGGTGCACAACGCGCACTCTGTCGCAACCGTGCCACTCATTCGCCCAACCAGCCCCCAGGCGATATCAAGGGGCATGCTCAAGGTGCCACCGACGAATCTGAACAAACAATCACAAGACGCGACCATCCAGCTCATTCGCGACGTGCTTCAAAGTGGTATACAACTCTCAGACGTGACCCACTCTCATCTCCCCTCGGGACATCGAGACTGAACATGTACCCCTACTTAGGTGTACGTTGATGCGCTCGGAAATACCACATCCTACGAGGCATACCTATCCTCCATCTTCTCAGGCATCAATTTCACGGTGACTACCAAAGCGGATTCGAAATTCAAGATCGTCGGCGCAGCGAGCGTAGCCGCCAAAGTCACCCGTGACGCCTGTATCGAGGGGTGGCGTTTCGAAGAACTCGATGGCGATGATCACAATGAAAGTGATCTCAAAGGCTTTGGAAGGGAGTTTGGGAGCGGGTACCCATCAGGTTGACCCGGGTCTGCTGCTGAGAGTGATGGCGAATAACATTGCTCCCTATCTAGATCCCAAGACGCAAGCCTGGATCCAAGGTTCGCTCGAGAAAACGTTTGGATTTCCGTCCGTGGCGCGGTTCTCGTGGACTACTGTCAAAGTTGCACTCGAAAAGTCGGCGCATCCAGTCAAGTGGTATGTTTCATTTTCAGACCGTGTCTGTCTTGGAGTTGACTGGAAACAGGACCGATGAAGGACAGGACGCACTCGTGATGTCATTTAGCAGCGGTCAAGGTAGAGACAAGAACAGGAATTTTATTACTCGAGAATTATGCCTTCGAAGTGTGGGCACGTTGTAACACACAGGAGACATGATACCAATACACTACAATTATACTGATCTTCTCATAGCATAGAACACACGACTTTTGATTCAATACGCACCAGACTGCGCCAGAGCAGTATGTGCACGGGTTTTAGCTGGGCGAGGTGAGCAGCACCCGTTGGATCTGTATTGAACTCACCATCGTGCTTGGCGCGCTCCCTGTCGATGGCGTCCAAGCCCTTTGTCTCGGCGAGACGGTCGATGTACGCACCGGCAAATCCGGCGCTATGACAAGAGTGAGACTGGTATGCGTCGTAAGCAGCGAATGACCTACAGTATTTCTTTGGCCATTTCGTGGCTGACGGGTTTACCGTGCGATCTGAGGTGTTGCTGGTACGCTTTCGCAGCCTAGAGAAGCATGAAGAGTGAGTGATGACCCCGAAGACGGACAGGGCTATTTACCTCGTATGAAGCCGCAGCAGCGACGAGCTCGTGCGAGAGTTTGCCTTCGTGGTGGGCGGAGACCTGGAGGCGACCAAGTCAGTCTGGTCGTCAGCTGGGAAGTCTGCGGACCTGGGAGTAGGCCTGGGCCTCGTATGAATCCTGATTGAACCACATCTGTGTGCGCAGGAGCAGGAATGTCCAGAGGGGCTCTCTGCGATCTCTATGACATTGTTTTCCTCCTATTCACTACTTTTGTCGTAATTAGCCCCTACAGTACCACCGTGGGAAAATGTGCTATGGACGAGCAAGACTTCGAGTGACACTTTTGATCCAAATGCCTCAAATAACGATCCTGAAGCGACCGCGCGAAGAGGCGGTCGTAACCCAACGCAGGTTCTTCAAAAAGACAGCCCGGGGAAAGATCATCAAAGGTTTGTGCGAAACGCATCTTGCTCGTCAATGCGCCTGATTTCCAGCAGTCGTACGGGAACGCTACCTCCGCGATGACATTTACTGTGGTATCATTACATGTCGCATTTGTGCTCGTGCAGTCCATCCAGTCCTACCCGCTGCAGGCGATTCTACCCACAAGCAATTCACCACCGGCCACTATGTCCTTCCAGATACCAACATCTTTCTTTCTCAGGTATTGTCGCCTTCCTTGTTATATATCATGCTAATCCTGTCCATTTCAGATGGATCTGATCGAATCCCCTACCTTTTCCCCTCCGATCATCCTTCTCCAGACCGTCCTTGAGGAGGTCCGACACAGATCTCTCCCTTTATACAATCGCCTCAAGGCCCTCGTCAAAGCAGACGACAAGAAAATCTGGGTCTTTTACAATGAGTTCCGATCGTTCGTTTCCTTGTCCCTTTTCCTTTGCTACTGTTCACCTTTGTGCAGAGAAACCGCGGTGGTGACCGAGGAAAACGAGACCCCCAATGATCGTAACGACAGAGGTACGGTCGGACTCATCACCGTATCAGTTCCAATGATATTGACCGTCCATAGGCATCCGCAGAGGTGCAGAGTGGTACAATACGCACATCTCGCTCGCTCGTCCTCCCATTCGCGGTCAAACACGCATCATTCCCCAGGTCGTCCTTCTCACCGATGACGTTGCCAATCGGCAAAAGGCCGAGGCTAAAAATATTCCAACCGTCTCGAGTATGCTGTCTCCTCTGTCGTCGGTCTCTCGCTCATCATTTGAATAGTCCGCAAATATATCGAGGGGACGCAGCAAGCCGAAAAACTCCTGGATTTGCTCTCTGCTACGGGCGCGGATGACGTTGAGCAGACTAGGGCAGGTACAACCACCCGGACTGCTCTCTATGCCAATGTATACTCGGTGCTGTTCAATAGAGATCAGTATTCATGCTGACTCTACGTTTAGTACTTTCCTACTGCCACGCTCTTAGCTGGTGTTAAGGCAGGAGAGCTCCATCAAGGTCACTTCAACGCCAACCAGTACAATTACTTGGAGGTTAGTCTTCGCATCGTTTGGTTGACCTAGTGTACACCCATTTTCCAGGGTACTGTACCAGTCCCAGCTTTCACAAAGCCTGTCCTCTTGGTCGGTAGAGAAAACATGAACCGCGCCGTTCATGGGGATGTCGTCATTGTCAGTGTCTTTGATGAAAGCGAATGGAAAGCTCCAACCGATGAAGTGGTCGACCAAGAAGGTGCATCTTTTCCCACCACAGTCTTGTCATCTCCGGGTCCTGATCGTTGCTTTTAGCCACTCTCAAGAACGACAACGCAGAAGACTCGGGAGAAGAGTCCGACGGAGATGAATTCAAACTTCGCGAAGAAACGAGAGCACTCAGGTCAGTTAACACCAAGAAAGGTTTCGCTGAGAAGCAGCCTACCGGGCGAGTTGTTGGAATAATCAAGCGTAACTGGCGCGCGTACGTCTCTAGTCCCGCTTGATCATGCTTTGAATGACTCCTTGTCCTAGCTACGTTTGCCATCTCGACACTGCGTCCCTTCCATCTACGGTTTCGACGTCACTCTCTACCCAGACTGTCTTTGCCCTCCCACTTTCCCGATTACTCCCTCGTATCCGACTTCGAACTCGTCAAGCTCCTGCTCTACTTGGGCAAAAGATTCTTGTAACCATCGACCGATGGGACGCGCATTCGCGTTATCCCGAGGGTCACTTGGTTCGGGCGCTTGGGAAAGCAGAGGACAAGGAAACAGAGCAAGAAAGTCTCTTGTTGGAATTTGAAGTGCCATACCGGCCCTTTGGGAAAGCTATCTTGGATTGTTTGCCTCCTGAAGGAGACCAGTGGGTTGTCCCGCAAAAGGACGCAACCGACCCGGTATGGAGGGATAGGATGGACTTGAGGGATTTGGACATTTGCAGCATTGACCCACCAGGTAAGTGGTGTTTGTCTGTGCAGAAGGATCACTTAAGCGGATGCATGCCTCATATGTTTAACAGGGTGTCAAGATATTGACGATGCTCTGCATGCTCGCCGTCTTCCTAACGGGCTCATTGAAGCTGGTGTTCGTGAGTACTTTTGGAAGTTTATCGACGAATCTAACAAACTTTCTTAGACATTGCGGATGTTTCCCATTTTGTCCACGCTGATACCCCCATGGACAGCGAAGCTGCGTCCCGCGGGACGACTGTGTACCTCGTGGACAAACGTATTGACATGTTACCAGCACTTTTGGGCACAAATCTCTGCTCTCTTCGACCACATGTTGAGAGACTGGCATTTAGTGTGATTTGGGTTAGTCTTCCCAATGGTTCGTAGGCGCGGATAGCGACTAACGAAAACACAGCAACTCACTGAAGACGCAGAAATTATCAATGTCAAGTTTACAAAGTCCGTTATTGCTTCAAAAGCAGCATTTGAGTACGAGGAGGCACAAATACGCAAGGACGACCCGTAAGCAGCATCTTTGATGCGTACGCTACATGACACTTAGCTTGGCCCATCAAGTCATCGCGCTGACTCGCTCACGCAATCCATCCGCCTTCTCAACGCCCTTGCCATCAAACTCAAGGCACAGCGTATGGCAGCCGGCGCTTTAAATCTGGCGTCTCCCGAAGTGAAAATCAATCTTGGATCTGCCGAGTCCTCCGATCCAATCGACGTTGAGCAGAAAGAACTGCGGGAGACGAACAGTCTGGTGGAAGAGTTCATGTTGCTTGCCAACGTGAGCGTAGCCAAGAAGATTGATGAGGTGTTCCCACAGACTGCTGTATTAAGGTGCGTGGTGTTCAACTTTTTGGTGATGTAGTCTCGACGTTCGTTTCGTGACCAGACGGCACCTACCCCCGCCCAAGACGAATTTCGAGAAGCTGCAAGACGTGCTGTTGAAACGGAAAGGACTCAAGCTCGACGTCTCGAGTTCGGGAGCACTTGCTGCCTCGTTGGATAAATGCATCGTGCGCCCTTGGTCTGTACACTCTTTGAACCAATTCCTCATGACCGATCTAGGATCCATCGGCACCCGCATTCAACACCCTCGTTCGCATCATGGCGACAAGATGCATGCTCTCCGCAGAGTATTTCTGCTCGGGCAGCGTTTCCAGAGATACGTTTGGACATTACGGTCTCGCCAGCCCGATTTACACGCACTTCACGAGTCCGATTCGAAGATACGCTGGTACGTCCCTTCTCTCTGTCGACCATTCCCGGCTATGCCCCCCCGCTCATCACAACCATAGACGTGCTCGCGCATCGCCAACTCGCCTCTGCCATCTCACATACCCCGCTGCACGCCTCGCTTCACTCCAAGTCCAACGTCGAGCGCATCATGGACGTGATCAACAGACGGCATCGGATGGCACAAATGGCAGGTCGCGCCAGCGTCGAATTCTACGTCGGTCTCGCGCTCAAAGGCCATGCGGAGGTGCTCGCCAGGGAGAGGAACGAGAACGGTCAGGCAGGAGAGGGCATCATTGAAGACGCGTTCGTCATCCGAACGTTTCGGAACGGGGTTGGGGTGTTTGTGTTTCAGTACGTGCGGGGTTCCGGTTCGACGGTTTGCTCATACGGTCATCTAGGGTCGGATTGGAGGGTCTCGTCACGTTCAAACGTGACGTCCAGTTCGACGCGGAGAATTATACGGTTGTGGTGCCGTCAACGGCGGGCGGGGCGCAGGATGCTGCGGCGGTGTCAATATCGGTGTTTGATAAGGTCAAGGTCAGGATCGAGCTGGAAAAGGACAAGAATACGCAACGCGGCCGCGTGAAGATGACGCTTGTAAGCCCTACTGATTCGAGGGGGTTGTAGGATGACTTGATAGAAATGCCTTTCCGTCATTGCATATGGCATTGTACAACATGTTTGGCTCCAAAGGCTGGAGCCATTACAATTAGTAAACCGCAACTACATGCAACCCTTTCCGAAATGCACGAAAACCACCGATGTCCCTAGACGGCATGCTAATTACCAGGCCAGTCGGGCAGGCCCCGCACAGCAGCATTACACGACTCCCGTACGCGTTGTTTGCTAGCTGCATCGCCCGAGTGACGATAACTGTTGAATACTTCGTGCAGCTGAAAAGTAGACGCTGCGACAGTGTCTAAACAGCGCATATCAGACGCGATCAAAACACGCTTTCTGTTACGACATACCGAAACGATCGTTCGCATCCTTGAGCACCTACAAACACCGATATGAGCACCCACGCACAACACGTGTGTCAGAAAGCGAAGGAGGGGGGGGGTCAATACCTGTTTCCATCCCTCGACTTGACTATTATATCCAAACGCCGGGTCAGGGCTAAACAGCCCTGGATCGGTGTGACCACCATACTGCCGTACGATGCTCTCCGCCTGCTGTTTGCGCGCAGACCACGCCTCCTTGAGCGCATCGCAGGCCCACAAGAGCTGTTTCCAGCTGTACGCGTCCCACGCCTCGAGTCCGGACTTGTGGATGCGGATCACGTCGCGCGGGTGGGACACACCTGGGGGGCCTGCGCCGGAGGTGGCCTGGGTGATGGGTGACTGGGACTGGGACTGGGACTGGGTTTGGGCCGGTGTTTGGGCAAACTGTGCGTACGGATCGAATTCAGCGGGGTAGCTAGGCGCGGGGTTGGTCGTATGTGGGGGGTAACTGCCGCCCGAGTACGGGTAGCTGGATGGGACAGGGTATTGCTGTGCGAAGCCGGTGGTTGGTGGGAAAGCGCCGATGCTAGACATTTGTCTGTCAATACGTCAAGGAAAGAGACAAGAGTGAGATGGCGCACGCTTGAGCTGGGTACTGAGGGGAATAGGATGTCGAGGCAAACTGACCCTGAGGCGACATTGCCTGTGGATGCTGACCGCCGGGGCCATAGGATTGAGGTGGATATTGCTGATACTGTTGGGGTTGATTAGGGTACCCGTTTGCAGGGTAATGCTGGAAGTTGGATGCGTTGAGATCAGGGAAGCGGGCGTGTGCGGTGGACGGGTCTTCTACGAACGGATTGTTGGACAGTGCGGGTGGTGGACTGGCAGGGCCATAGTGATTAGCGTACATCGTCGCGGCGTGGTGGTCGAGGACAAGGCGACCAATCGGACATGATGGCCGCAGCTAGCACATACACTGGATTATGTAACTGAAATACTAGCTACTCTACTTCGGTAGTAAATACGAGACAAACGCCATCGTCCCCGGCGCTCACAATCACAGCACCCTGCAGTCCAAGCGATGCACCAAGGATAGGCCCATGATGACCGGTGTGCTCCTTGATCAGTGTTCCCGTTCGAGCATCCCACGTCCTCAGCGTTTTGTCCGCCGAGGCCGTGACGATCAAATGACTCTTTGGTGCCGAGTGGACTATTATGCTTGTGATCGCATCCTGCAAGTATTGGTCGAGTGGTGCATCGGAGAATCTCATGAAACCAACCTGATGTTCCAGAGTCGCACGCAGACGCATGGTGCTGACATCCCAGATGCACGCTTTGCCATCCGTTCCACCGGTCACAACAGCCCCGGCCGTCCCAAAGAGGTCAACGAACTGGACTGCTTCGATGCTCTCACCCTCGGTGTGCCCCCCAAGAGCCCCTACGACCTCCCCTTTGCTCAGACTTACGATCCGAATGCTTCCCGAGGCCCCTCCTACAATAGCCAGTGTCGAAGAAGGGTTAACCGCCAACGAGGTAATGCCGTCCAAGTCGAAACGAGCATCCTGTGGGGTAAGCTTGAAGACAGGGGTTGGTGAACGCGGATCCCAGTAGATGAGAGTTCCGTCAGCACACGCCGTCACTATCCGTTTGCCTGAACCGGACGGTAGCATGACCAGACTTCACCGAGGCGTGTAGTTTGACGTACCATCCGGAGTGAACTCGCCGCACTGGACTGGACTAGTATGGCCTGCAAATACTTGCATCGTATTTCCCGATGGCACTGTCTCGAGCGGTGAGCGTGGTGACAGCCTCGTGCTTGACCATTCTCACATTGCCATAACCACACCGTGGTGTCGTTTGATCCCGCCAAGAGGACGGTTCCCTTTGGATGCCATCGCAGCCACTAGACCCACGTTGGTTCGGCGTTCCCGGAGGTTCAGATGGAATACACACCATGACTTCGTCTGGGCCCTGAAGTTCGGTAAGAAACTCCCAAGTTCTATAGTTTTCTTTTCCGACTCTTCTCCACATTCTGGCCTTGCCGTCCATCCCCCCGGTCGCAATCATTTCTCCATCGGCGCTGAACGCGGTACTCGATACACTATCCGTATGGCCCGTGAGCTTGACAATGATCTCGCCGTCGGTAATGTCCCATATGTATCCCAAATCATCCTCGCCCCCCGATGCAGCGAGAGGCTCTGTTGGATGACACGAGACCGCGAACACAGAGCCGTTGTGGTGCGGAAAGTGTTCAAGTGCATTGCTTTGGATGTTATCGGCATCTGTGGGTAGGTCAGCTACGTGGTCAGCGGCTTCGTCGTCGTCGTCCATCGGTTGATCGCCATCGTCTGGTATCTCTGCGTAGACCTCGTCATCGTTGATAAAGGCATCGGTTTCTTCTTCTGCGATGTAGTCTTGTTCTATCTCCATATCGTTGGTATCGATCTACCAGTTAGTACTCACGTGGTATTCTTCAATGACACTGCTGACTCAGCCTCTTATTACTCCACCGTTGCTCAAACTTGCCTTTTCATTTCATCATGCGGTTCTCCGTTTCGCTACTCTTCGCCGGCTTGTTGGCGGGTGTTTCTGCCTCGAGCGTACTTGACCTTGGTCCAGACAATTTTGACTCTGTGATTGGAAAGGGAAAGCCCGGTCTCGTCGAGTTGTAAGTCTATGGTCGTTCAATGGTCAGTTATTGTTCAAACGCCATTTTCCCTCTAGCTTTGCGCCGTGGTGGTGAGTCTTCACGTATTCTGCTCGCGCTCGAACGCGGCCAACTTACTGTCGTGTGACTTGTCAGCGGTCACTGCAAAGTATGGAACAACTTCGTCATCATGCCGTTCCCATCTCAATGGTGTTTCAGAATCTCGCGCCGATATACGAACAGCTCGGGGATGCATTCTCGCATGCAAAAGATAAAGTCTCGATTGCCAAGGTAGATGCTGACGGTCAAGGTCGGCCTCTTGGTGAAAAGTATGGCGTCACTGGGTACCCCAGTGAGTAATTTGCCTAGCATGTTCATCATCCATTTGTCTCATTGCTCGTCGCAGCCCTTAAATGGTTTGATGCTCAAGGTAACGTCGAAAACTACGAGGGTGGCCGTGACCTTGATGCTCTCGCCTCATTGTAAGCGAAAGCGTCTTTGCAAATTGGAGATAATTCGACATTGATGACTGTATAGCGTTGCAACAAAGTCTGGTGTCAAGTCGAACATTAAACCGCCGCCACCGCCTGCAACTTTGATCTTGGATGCACACACGTTTGGTGACGTTGCATTGGTATGTCTTTTCAAAGCATCTGGATTTGATTAGTGCTCAATCTAAACAACGTCCAGGACGAATCGAAAGACGTTCTCGTCACATTCACTGCCCCTTGGTGCGGACATTGCAAGAGCCTCAAGCCGATCTATGAAGAGGGTAAGTTGTTGTTTAATTCGCACAGCTGCCTTGTCTCAGTCATTTACAGTTGCGAAGGATTTCAAACCCGAAAGCAACGTGTGTCTCATACCAGTGCTCCACCTTGCGTTAGATCTGATACTGCTATTCAGTGTATTGTGGCCAACATTGATGCCGATGCTGCGCTAAACAAAGAAATTGCGGGTCGTTACGGCGTTGCATCTTATCCCACCATCAAGTTCTTCCCTCGCGGTGGTAAGGAGGTCGAGAGTTATGATGGGGCGCGCACTGAGCAGGCGTTTGTCACCTTCCTTAACGAGCGCTGTGGTACTCACCGCGCTGTCGGCGGTGGTCTTAACGCTGAGGTAAGTAGGTTTCCTTTAAAATTGTGTATCAAGCGTTGATGTTTGTTTGTAGGCCGGGCGCCTGGCGGAGCTTGACGTGGTTGCTCAAAAATTCCTTGGGGCCGCTGGGGATGCACGCGCAGCGATCTACAAGGAAGCCAAGGCACTGTCAGAGTCTCTCGGTGCTACGTCCAGTCATTATCTGCGTGTGATGGACAAAATTGTGAGCACCAGCGAGGGATACATTGAAAAAGAGTCTCAGCGGTGAGTCGGCGTTCCGGTGACGCCGTATGTGATTGTCGTTCTGACGTGTCCTCCGTGCCGCTAGGCTCGCATCAATTCTAGGCAAGCGCACCATGTCGCCCACCAAACTGGATGAAATCAAGATCAAAGTCAATATTCTCAAGGCGTTCGTCCTTGAGAAGTCGGAGACCATTGTTGGTCGAGAGGCAGATGAACTGTGATGTATTTAATCGCCGCTCGAGCGTAGACATTTGTTGTTAATCTGTTTGGAGGCCACTCATAATATGATGCTTGCACGCCAGTGACACGAGGCAGATGATGTACACGATGCATGCACGCGACGAATAGGGACCGGAACTTGGCCTCATGCGGACTTATCGATTGGATAGGAGATGATGGAGGAGACTGTTGAGCTATTAAAGGGTGGGGAGATGGCTGAGAACGGTGACCCACATTGACCACGAACATCGAGGACGTATACAGCGTGGCCAGCAAATAGCGGAATTTATCGAACGGAACTTGATCTTGCCCCATCATGTTCGACTGTGATATCGATGAACCCTTTATCCCCTCTCCACCTACCGAGCTCGCTGGCTCCTCATCTGACACACAGCAGACAGTGCCGCTTCCGATTAGGGGCAGGACGAATATGCTCGACATCCCTCGACCGCTGCGTGCGGTGCGTTTTTCGATGCACAAGAAACGCTGGGCACAGACATCCAACTGTGCGAGGGGAATCAAAGAGCCTCTCCCGTCGTCTCTACGTGTTCTGACGTGGAATATTGACTTTGCGTCGAGAAACCCGAAAAAGCGGCTTATGGCCGCACTCGAGTACATCCGACAGGATGTGTTCAAATGCAAGACGACGAGCGAGCGCCCGGAGCCATCCTGCATCCTGCTGCAGGAGGTGTCTGCCGCTGCGTTTACGCTTATCCTTACGAACGAGTGGGTACAACGAAGTTATCTCGTTGCACCCTCGTCGACGGAGAAATGGCCGCACGGTGCGACGTATGGGAGTGTCACGCTGGTCTCGCGGACGGTGCCCGTCTGCGGTGCGTTTACGATCGATTTCAGCAACTCAGATATGGGACGGAACGCGCTGTTCGTGGACGTAAAGCTGGCGGTGCCCGCGCCACGACATGCGCCACGGTTATCGGACGGGATCGTGCAGGTGCGGATTGCGAACACGCACTTGGAGTCACTTCCGCAGGGTGCCCGGGCGCGGCCGGAGCAGCTGCGGCTTATCGCCGAGTCGCTGCAGGAGTATGATTTGCATGGGGGTGTTGTGGGTGGGGACATGAACGCGATTGGGCCATCGGACGTGGGGATCGCAGAGGAGGTCGGGTTGACGGATGCCTGGCGGGGTACGGACGAGGACGAGGCGGGGTTCACGTGGGGGTATCAGCCGGCGAGCCAGCACCCGGCCGCGCGTCTGGACAAGCTGCTGTGGGTTGCGCGGGGGGGGATGGAGGTGGAGGAGCCCGTGCGGGTGGGTGTCGGGGCCAAGGTCGGGAATGAGTGGATTTCAGACCACTACGGGCTGGTGACCAACGTGCATGTCGTGCGCGTGAATTTGTGATTATAACAAGTTGATGTCGAGGTCAGCCGTGTACGTAAAACAAATAAATTTGGGCGGAGATATAAATAGTGACCTTGCCAACATCTTTTCCGCGCGCGTCTTTCTCCCTCCCCCATCTCACCATGAAGGCATTCATTTCTTTCGTCGCTCTCTTCGTCGTCGGTGCTCTCGCTCAGAACTTTTCCATCAATACCCCGTCAGTGCTCGCCGTTCCGCCTCTCTGCACTTCTCCTTACCCTGTCTCGCCCCAGTGCCAGCGTCGTCGAGTGTCAACCCACCCTTTTGTCGTGGGTCGGTGGATCTCGTGAGTGACTCCTCTTGCTTTTACCCCTTCCGACGTTGACCCACCACGCCTTAGCTCCCTACATCCCGGTATGTGACATGACGCATGTTTGGTTCAAGTCGCTGAATTCCATCTCTAATCCCGCTATCTGTAGAGGTCAGCGTTTACCTTTTACAATCCTGCACCCTTTGCTCACTGAATGTGGTACAGCATCCATAATGGCAACGACCCCAATGGCAACCCCATCGAGACCCTCTCTCAAACCAGCTCTACGTCCCTCACCTGGACATGCAACATTGCTACTGGTTGGTCTTTTCTCTCGGTTTATGGGCATTGCAGTCAACCCCCGTATAGGCACATACATTGGCTTTAGTCTCCGTGACAACACTGGTGCAGTTGTGCAGAGTGCAGCCATCAGCGTCCAGGCTGGATGTAAGTGTCTCTTTTGCCTGACCAGCCTCGTTTGTTGACATCAAGTTATAGCCTCGTCTTCCTGTTTGAGCGGTGGTAAGTAGGAAAACCTTGTCTCGTGTTGCGCTTACTGATGTCTTGTGCAGGTTCTTCAATCACTGCATCATCGGCCTCTGGTTCACCTACATCCACTAGTACCACGCCCGCTTCGTGAGTCCATTTTCTACGTTGTCATGTCAGATCATTCAATTGTACAATTTTAGTTCTGGTACAGAAACGGGTACAACACCGGCTAGCTCTGCCACCCCCTCATCTACGTCTGCCTCGAGTGGTGCATCTGCCAACATTGCACAATTTGGCGCTGCCGGTATCGTTGGTGCTGCCCTCGTTGCCCTCTTCCTCTGAGTCTCCCGAGGGGATCCTGAGGGATCCCCCCGAAAAAGGCTAATACCGGTCTGGGTTTTCTAAATCAAACACCGTTGGATTCTCCTTTTACTCTCCGTTAGTGCTTCATCTTACATTATACGAACTGCTGTCATGGATGTTGGTGGAGGAGCTTGAACGTTGATCCTCTGCGAGACGTCTCGCATCAGATTAGGCAGTATTTAGCATCCGAATTCGTTCAAGTCTTTGTCCATCGGACGACTTTGTTTTCGCAGTCGTACGATTTCTGACGATCCGAAAGCCAAATCATTTAATGCAAAATGATATGATGTAATCAATTGATCGGTGACGCGGTGTCACGAAAGCGAATAACGTACCCGGCTGTGGGTTCAGAACTGCTCCAAGTTCTATCTTTTACAAGATCTGACCACACTGCTTCTATCTCGCAGAATGATCCGCACCTTGACAGTACTACAAGGCTAATACGAATATTGACTTGCGACCAGCATCCTATGCGAAAAAGGACCTGGCAGATTGCACGCGACGTCACCAAGCTTGAGCTTTTTCTCATGCTTTTCAAGTCAAAGAACACCCCAAAATCGATATGAACGTGAGCTAGTGACGGAAAGGGTGACGGAAACAGAACCGCATCAAGCACAATGTGCACACAAGTGCGTCCAACCCCCGACGCGTTTCAGTTTGTAGTTGTGACAGTTCGTGTATCAGCCATCCACGCCGTCGGCGAGCCTGCGTGGGTACATGTCTGACATGTACCTTGACATCCAAATACTACGCAACTGCGTCTCTGATCCACACCTCGACTGCGTTGCGTGGGCAATAAAAATCCCCCCATCCGTTGCTATCCGTCTGAACACGGCGTGAAGCGTCAAAGAAGCCGCGAAACACGACACCTTTTCCACCCTAGAAAATGAAACGCACAAAGTTAGGTTTGTCGCACGATGGAGACGAATTTGAAACGAACCAAGCCCACGTTCATGCGAACGATCAGAGAAGTCGTGCTTCTTTTCGAACGGGTAAGCATACATCATCTCCGCATGAAATGCGGTCGGAACGCACCCAAGATCAGGTGATTCGTTGCTCATGACGACGACACATCCTGCATAATCGTGATTGCCCGTCCGCACGAACCCGATGCAGTTCCGATGTTGAAAGTAGTCTTTGGATGGCCCATGTGCGAATATTCTCCGCACTATGAGAAGTTGCTTGATCTTTTCCGAGATCGTTTCGTCAAAACATTCTCGGTTAGGATATAGGTCTCCGTAAAAGACGCAGCTGGTGACAAAAAAGTCCACGTGAGAAGGTAGATGATATGCCGGACGTTTTCGGCCAGGGTACCGCTTACGGAAAACCGTCGCAACGTAGCAAGATGAGGGCATATGCTTGGACTTTGAAGTTCGCGCCCACCTAGGAAACGTCAACAAGGGACGTTTGGCAACATGGATGGACGAACCCAACTCTCCAAGGATTGTCCGATTTGCTGAATGATACCCCGTGAGTGGATGTATGTGATGATAAAATGACATACAACTCACAGTGCTATCGGTCAGTTTCTGTAAGTGTAATCACGGGAATCGAGAGATCCACCACTTACTCGTGATTGTCCACAAACGTCACAGCGTCCCCTGGCCGAATCGCAACAAGAGAATTGTCGAGGATCCGTCGGAGGTCATAGGATGAACCCGACTTGCTAGCTTGGTGAAAGTTTTCGTGAAGCGGTACATCGAAGAACGCCGTCTATCGTCGTATTTTAGCCTTGTGTCCAACACTCGACGAAGACTGTACCTGTCCCTGAAACGCTCTGATGTACGGCAGCATCTTTCGCACACTGTATTCTGCCATCAGCAACTGTTTCATCAATAGAAGGAAATAGCGACTTGGCGGTCCAGTATTCTGCCACAACAAACAGCTTCTCCCTATTTGGAACACCACGAGCTCTCTGAATCTGAGGGAAACCAAGCCCGTGAGGGTGTAGAGCGACCAGACTTGCGCAACTCTTACAAAACCGAGTGAGAAACTTCGATCTATATGCTTGATGGCATCCAACCGAAATCCTCCTCCGTCCGTGACCTAGTAAGTAGCGTTGGGAGAAACGCGAGGCGATTGTTAATTGCAGCTACGCACATCGAGTATCCAACAGCCCCATGCGAATAGATCATCACGCACCGCAGGGTGTCGATGATTAATCTGTGTTGTTCACCGAAACCAACGTTAGACAGCCGTTAGCAGGGTCTCAATCGCATACAAACATCAATTCCAAGGAGGTAATCGTAGTTCCCTAGCTCAGCGTCGACCCGGGTTGACCAACCTGGATGACACCGGTTCGAAATGCAATAGATAGCATTGGTTTGAGTGAGGTCATCCCAGTCAAGTCCTGCTATGATTGAGGAAGTCAAGTAGAACATTTGTGGTGGAACTAACCTGAAAAGTGTTCATAGGTCCACTTCATCCCGCTATACTATCATGAAAAAGAGTTATTCGCTGCTGATCTCGGGTCAATGACATGTTCACCTTTCCTTGTCGTCCAGAGAAGTCGAAGGCCGTCCAACCCTACTCGAGCTAGAGTCGAAGCATTCAGAGGAGAATCTCCACGTACCTCAATTTCACGTTCATGTTCCAGAGCACGGAGCCGGTTCTGTGGATCCACGCGCGTAGCTAAAAATGTTTCTGCCCTGTCAGCACCGAGTTTATGCTGGTGTGCAAGAGAAGTAAACGTCTGCTCGAGACAAAGAATCTAGGCGAATCACATTGAGTACGGCATCTATAATGACGCTGATATTATTTTGACGTGCTGCAGCGCAAGCTTCTAGAAGGTCCTCCCGAGTACCCCACCTGGTCGCGATGGTTCCTTTCTGGTCAAACTCTCCTATGTCCCACTGGTGCAACAAATCGGACGGAGGACGCAACCAGCACATTGAGGCTAAACTTACCAGGTCATAGGCATCATACCCTACCCCTCGCTGCCATGCCGTCAGGACAGGCATGTCTAGAGCAAAGAAATCGTGACCTTGCCGTCCATTGCTTTGTTTGGCGGGGGTAGCCAGACTTGTGTGAACCCAAACTCCGCCAGACGAGGTACTTCGGTTTCGAAATGCTTCCACCAACTCATGTCGGGATGTTGGGCGTCCCACGTGAAGAACTGGATCTAGACCCCTATGACACGCTGAATTGAATGACCCTCGAAGCGTCAGGACTGACCATGACGGGATTTTGGGCGTTGTCTGGGCCCAGTCGCATTCGAGGCAACGATGGGCTGACGAAGCTAAGCCGTAGGCGGTCAATCCATGATGAAATGGCTGCGAACATGTTCGTCGGTCTCCAAAGTGCTAGGATGTCCTAAAGTTTCAAACTCCGCGTGGTACTCGAAGATGTTTTTGGGTCGGTTTCTTTCTTTCAACCGTTTACCTGGCCGCCTCACACGCCCTTGTTGTTGGATATGCGTTCCGCATATCGATAGCACACGGGAACCGTGACACTACACAGTCTGCCTATAGGGAAACGGCCATTATAATCACTCTAATCACGGAGATCCACGTCGAGAAGAGTTTCATGTCTTGGCAACACTTCCGCATACTCATACTACATAGGCCCTAGAATTCGACCATACAATATATCTTGGAGTATCTACCCTTTGCTTGTTCTCCCCAACCGCCGAGGAACAACGTCCGTCTCCTTCATGGGTGAAAGTCTTGTTGGTATGCCCAACCCTTCCCCAGTCTGCGAGTGTCAATGTTAGTAGCTACTCCATGGTGAGTGAGAACCAGGGTACCTGTGTCAGCGAATTCCAGTCGAATGTCGACGGTTGTGAACCTCCAAACAGGTTTATCTTCCGCTTTTTCTTCTTCGGGGCCGCGTCCATCTCTGCAGCGGCAGCGTCCTCGGAATCATCTTTCGGACGTGATGATTTGGCCTTGGATTTCTTAGGGGGGTCTGGCGAAGGACGCCTTTTGGTATTCGCCTTTTCCTTGGTCTTCAAATGTGTTTCGTCGGCGTCATCGCTCGGAGACGTCTTCTTCGGCTTTGCTACTTTAGCCTTTGTTGGTTCCCTTGTTTCCTTCTCTTTTTCTGCATCCTTCGTTTTCCCTTTCTTCCTCTCCTTCCGCACCTCCCCTACCTCAATATCGCTCTCACGGCCATCGTCGTGTGCTGCCTTTTGTTTGCCTTTCGCTTTCGTATTTCGCTCGGGAGCAGTTGACGGAATGGGAGGAGCGTCGAGGACCTCGATGTCGCTATCCTGAAGCTCGGGAATAGGGGCCGGCTGTTTCATAGGGCGCTGATTTGACCGCGATTTTGCAGGAGCGTCGGCAGGCCTACTGGAAGGGGGCTTGGACGTAGATCCCGGCTTGGTGGACTTGTCTTTGGCTTTGATCGGCAAGACAGATGTAGAAGGCGGAGAGTGTGATTCCTCCGGCTCCTTGTCTGACTGTGTTGACTCAGGTAGAAAGAGTGGTGTCTTCCTCGATGACTGAAGATTGCAGAATGTATATGAGCGGAGAAATGTGAGGTAAAATGAGGATACGGTACCCCACCTTGGGTTTGGAGGCAGTGGATAACTGCGATTGAAGTTCGCTGACTCTTTGCTCCAAAGTAATAACCTGCGCCTGTGCACTGGCCAACTGACTCTCCGCCGTCTCTCGGGCCATTGTTTGCTCTTCAAATCCTGCCTGTAGGGCGACTACTCAAACGAATTTTGTGGACCGCAAGCAGAACGCTTTACCTTCCATTCTTCAAGAATCTGTTTGAGCTTCTCGATTCGATCCTTCTGCTTCTGAAGTTTTGCTTCGAGTGCGTCAGTTTCTCCAACACGGGTCTCGAGCTCGCCAACGCGTCTCATTGCCTCCCCGAGTTCTTGTTCAAGCTCACCCTTCTTCTTCCTCACCTCCTCGGCGTCAGTATCCTCTGCCTTCTTCAAGTTCTGCCAGTTAGCAAGTTGGGTGCGAAGTTGGGTGGTTTCATCATGAGCAAGCTCGAGAGAACGTTTGAGGGAAGTAACTTGAGCCTCCAAGGTATCTCGGTCCGTAGTGAGACGGGCGAGTTTTGCAGACGTCGCGGTGGATGTTGCGGCCGCGTCTGCATGAGCCTCTCGAAGGCGCCGGAGATCCTCCTGGGGATACGACAGGAATCTCGTGAGAAAGTTCGAGAGGGTCCTCTAGTGAGGAGCGTACCTCGACTTGTTCACGCTGTCGATGCGCGGCCTTTACTTCCGCCGTTTTGGACTTTACCTGGTCAGCGAGGGCTACAGAGCGCGCCTTTAGCTCTTGTGTGGACTTGTCATAGCAAGCTCTCACTTCCCTCGCTTCATCTCGAAGCTCCTCGAGCTCGCTGATCTGTGCTTCAAGCTCAGTCTCGCGTGCCTGGAACATTGTAATCTTGTGGTCCCTTTGTAACCTTTTGAGTTGCTCCTTCCTTGCCAACTCCTGCATCTTGAGCGCGATAACACGCTCGTCATGCAAAGCACACGCGACGCGGTACTGCTGTACTCGATGACACGCCTGTATCGTGTCACAACCCTCAACCCAAGCCTTCCTCTCGTCTATCCATTTCTGACGTTCGCTCGTCCATATCTTGCGGTCTCCCTCCAAAGACTTGCGCTCTGTGGTCAGCGCGAGGATATCAGCGGCACACGTGGAGAGGTCCTCGTTGAGTTTTTTGATTGTCTGCTCGAGGGAACGATTCTTTTGGACAAGGTCGTTGATATGCCCATGCTGTGACGCGACCATGGCCTCATGGGGAGTGGCGGTCGAGCCAGTGGCGGTCGAGGAGGTAAGTATGGACGCCGTTGCTGTTGCAACGGGAGCAGAACGCAGCGGCGTCGGCGCGCGTCTTGAACTTGGTACCCCCGAGAGAGGCTTGGTTGGTTTGACCGGCGAACGCGTGATCATCTTGCAAAAAGACAAAGGGTGGCGAGCGACGCAACAGATGTACAAGGATGTTACCTGGAACTTGGTGTCAGTACTATCTCGATTTGCCAGGTGAACGCGCCTGGTCGACCCGGGGACAATCTCATCGAGGCATTCATTATGTAATGAAGCATGCACAAAGTTCGACTCCACCGTTGCACTGGTTGGTTGTCTTCCTGCTTGAACGTTGGATCATCTAACAAGTAGGCAAACCGGTACGACCTACGCGCTTTCTCTTCCCCACGGTTTCTGTTGTGACTTATCTACTAACTCGGGTGCCAGTGGTAGTTCTGGGAACACCTCTGACAAGTCAGTCATCCGAGTCATCCCATGCATCTCCCGCCTTGTCCACACTCACGTGGACCCGAATGATACAATCTGTAGGGCCATCTGCGTGCTACGTGCCCTTTTATTTGGGATACAAGTTCCGTCAGGAGATGCCATGCATGTCCACGAACTCGGAAAGCAAATAATCAAGCATCAAGACTGAAGGACCCTGTTCACATTCTTCGTGACGAGTGTCTGTCTTGACAACAGAGGTTCGCGGATGAATGGTTGCTTGAAAGGACCCGATCCGGTCCAAACTGACGACGGCTTCCATATGCCCTGAAGGATGTGCAGATGCCCTTTGTAAATTGTTCGGATCCTTGTGTGCACGCGCACATAACAGTGTCGACAAGTTCACGACACAGAACACTGTCTGATCCAAAAAATCTCACCAAATCTTGTCATCCTGATCACACTCTTCGCAAGGAACGTCTAACTCGGATGGATAGGAATTGTCATCCGAAAGGACCTGAGTCCAATCCAATGATGAGCGCCTTCAAGAATGCACAGATGCTGTTTTTAAATCCTTCGGATTCACGTGTCCTGATTTGATGTCAGTGGTGAACATGCAACACTTGTACTGTGTTCCTTGCTGTTCTTGTGATTGATCAGACACCACCTTGCACAATACTAGTAGGGATGGGTCAAAAGAGACCATAAGTTGGCAACCACAGAATTGAGCATTCAACTCAAGAAAGGGGTTCAACGGCAGCCCAAAAAGGTTGAATCGTACCTGGCATAAGCAAACGTGGTGGAATAATCAAGCGATTGACTTGGACCCGTGTTTCTACATCAAAAAATGCGTTCACAAGCGGGCCCATCCAGTGCATCGACTCGACGCAGGTCCAAGCAAAAGCAAGTAAAACACTTGCACGGAACCAAGGCCAAGAAAATCGAACAGAGAACGCAACTAGAAACATTGGACAAACTTGCTTTGCAATTCGTGAGCAACTCGGTTCATAGACTTGGGCGGGACTCAGATCCTTGCAGGAGCCTCCAGATGATCTTAAAGCGTTTGCCGATCTTCCAATATCCCATCTCACTAAGCGTGGTATGCCAGACTCCCAGTCACGGACAAGTCGCATGTTTGACGCAGGCTTAGGTCTCAAAAAATGCTTTTTTGTTGATATGACCGATATACAGGCCTCTAGCATACCAGTATCATTAAAGGGAAAAGATGTATTGGCCGCGGCCCGGACTGGAAGCGGGAAGACCCTCGCATTCTTAATTCCTACACTCGAGATACTCTACCGTCGCAAATGGGGACCCCAAGATGGACTTGGTGCTCTGATCATATCACCAACGCGAGAATTGGTGCGTGTTTGAAGCTGACGCGCTGGAGCTGAATGAAGGTTATGACGCGGGGGGGCAAGGCTGTGCAAATATTCGACGTATTGCGTTCCATAGGCTGCTTCCATGACTTTTCTGCGGGGCTTGTCATCGGCGGGAAGAATCTCAAAGATGAGCGCGAGCGCCTATCCCGGATGAATATTCTCGTCGCGACCCCTGGTCGACTTTTGCAGCATTTTGGCCAGACGTTTGGCTTCGAGTCTGACAACATGCAGGTTCTCGGTGAGTGATCTTGGCTCTCGTGTGGATAGTGCCGAACCCACTTTGGATAAGTTCTCGACGAGGCAGATCGCATCCTTGACATGGGCTTCGCTAAAACGCTCTCTGCCCTTCTCTCCCACCTCCCAAAATCACGTCAAACGTTACTCTTCTCAGCCACACAAACCCAATCCGTTGCGCAGCTGGCCCGTCTCAGTCTCAAGGACCCGGTCCACATCGGTATTCAAGGGGCGACGCCCGCGAGCCTCTCGCAACACTACAGCGTATGCACGCTCGACCGCAAGCTAGACATTCTCTGGTCGTTCATCAAGACACACCTCCACTCCAAAACACTTGTTTTCCTTTCGAGCGGGAAACAGGTCCGTTTCGTGTTTGAGGCGTTCTGCAAGATGCAGCCCGGGGTATCATTACTCCATCTACACGGAAAACAGAAACAGGCTACGAGGCTGACCATGTACAGTCGTTTCACATCGTCACAGCATG
This sequence comes from Hemileccinum impolitum, assembly GCA_003316335.1. NCBI lineage: Eukaryota > Fungi > Basidiomycota > Agaricomycetes > Boletales > Boletaceae > Hemileccinum > Hemileccinum impolitum. The sequence goes on from QFEQ01000299.1 coordinate 69,191, forward strand.
CAGTCTTGTTTGCAACCGACATCGCCGCACGTGGGTTGGACTTTCCGTCAGTGGACTGGGTCGTTCAGGTGGATGCGCCGGAGGATGCGGAGACGTATATTCACCGCGTGGGTCGGACAGCGCGATACGATAGTTCCGGGAAGGGGCTCTTACTGCTCCTTCCTAGCGAAGAGGAAGGTATGCTCGCAGCGCTCGGGAAGAAAGGTGTGAAGATTGAGGACATCAAAATCCGTGCCAGTAAGACCCAGAGCATCCAGAATCAACTTCAAAACTTTGCATTCCAGGACCCTGATATCAAGTACCTTGCGCAACGCGTGAGTTTGTGTTCTGGCATACGTGGTGTTCGATCGCGAGGCTGATCAATCCTTTTTTTTTTTCGAAAGGCATTTGTATCCTACGTTCGCTCTGTGTATCTGCACAGGGACAAGTCGATATTCAAGCTCGACGAGCTGCCTGTCGAAAAATTTGCGGAGTCGCTTGGACTGCCGGGTGCACCAAAGATCAAGTTTTTGAATAGGGAACAGGCGCAGAAGCAGAAGAACGCGTCTCGGAGCGTGGGTGCCCTTCAAGCACAGATCGAGTCTGAAAGAGCCTGTGCGTCATCATCTGCAGATGATAGCGGAGGGGGCTCGACGTCGGACAGCGCTGATGAGTTGGAGGACGAGGGCCAAGAATCTCCCAGGCAGAATCTTATAGCGTCTGTGGAGGGTCCCAAGCCCACCAAAGTCCGTTTCTTTCTATTGCCACAGTCGTGCGTACTCAATCTACTTGCCACAGAACACGGTACGAACAAAATACGATCGAATGTTTGAACGAAAGAACCAGAATATATTGTCCGAGCATTACTCCAAGCTTGTCGACCACGGAGATATGGGAGAGGAAGATTTTATTACTCTCAAACGTGCCGACCATGATCTCGATCTGCCTGCCTCTAGCCAGTTCGATCCGGATGTCGAAAACCTGTCGAAAACAAAACTTAAGCTGTCGAGAACAAAGCGGATGATAGCCAGGTACAGCCAAATGAGCCACAAGCTCGTGTTTGACGACGAAGGCAACCCACACGAAGTGTATGAGATAGTTAACCCGGAAGAGTTTTACAAGCATGGCGCGGAGGCTGTCAAGGAGGCTGGTCGAGCATTTGCTGAAGGAGAGAAAGGCAAGTTGAAAGGCGTGGATGTGGTCGATAAGCAGGAAGCCAAAGACAAGAAAAAGGAGAAGAAGCGGAAACGCAAGGAGCGCGAACGTGGAGTAAGTCAAAGTGCCCTCCTGACGTTGTTCATGTTTCATGTGCTCAAACCCTCTCTCTTTTCTTTGCCATGAAGATAGACCGCGAGAGGGATGAAGTTCGCGTTGCGGCTGGGTCTCTGGACGATCGAGATGATGGTTACATTACCCCCGATTTTGGTCTATCTTCGGAGGACGACGGTGAGGGTCATGTCGCGCTGCCTCTGCCTCCGCCAAAACGGGCCAAGTCGTCCTCATCGCGGCGTGCTGCGGAGCCTGGCGACTTCGAAGGCGAAGAAGAGATGGCATTGCAGTTATTACGGAGGAAGTGAGCCCCTCCTGCGGCCCGTAGGTTGGTCTCCCATTGGATGTTTAGTATTACTACAGCGTCCGTTCATCATCGAGTGGATTGGATCCCAGGACTAGTCTCGAATTCTGAATAGGAGAAGATTCTGCTAGTGCTGCCAAGGCTTGACGATGATGACTCCTGCTGCCGGATTGCTGCGCAGTAGTCTGTGGACTCCCGTTACCCAAGTCCCTAAAGACCGTGCACTGTTTCACTCCGTGAGACGCAAAAAAAGATGGGAATCCGTTGTATGGTACAAAAATTGTGGCACTGTGCTTTTGTACCGAAATGTTGCCTCATCTTCGTTTGCCTATGTATGTCCCAGCACTGGCATTGGTTTATATGGCTCTTCCAGATATTGAATCTCTTCTGCTGACAATTTCACGTCAATGCCCGCTTCCATCAACCATCAGATAATCAAACTCGCAACGCTGGCCAGCGTAAAACGTACCAATGATGTCACGGAGATTAGCGAGACTGGTAGTACCGACAATGGGTGCGGTAACGCCTACAGTGCACTGGGTAAAGGTGGCAATCAAGGACAACGGAATGTGACTAACCGTCCTTGGTAAGGATCCACGCAATCGCAACTTGTGCCATGCTCACACACTTCTTTGTTGCTACTTCTTCCACTCTGGGCATACAAGTGAGCATACGGTAGTATATGGAGGTTAACAAAGAACACACCGCTTGACAATCGCTTCATGCGACGAAGCAGTCGCATAGTTATCAATGAACCTGGTATGTTTGGGAAACAAGATCTCATGGCTTGGAGAACAGGACATTACCAGTCAAATTGGCCACGGTTGGTTTGTTGGCCGAGTGGTCTGGTGAGTGCGCCACGAGCGAGAGGAGACCAGGGGATCGAGCCGACACCAAACATCTTGAGTGTAGGGAACATCTCCCGCTCTTCCTCGCGGTACAGCAGACTGTAGTGGTTCTGCATCGAGATGAACGACGTAAGCTTGTTCGTGATTGCACAGTCTTTTCAAAGCCCATGAGCGACTCTTTGAAATCATATATGCATCTGAATCCTTACTTTGCATGGCTTGGACTATGAAATCAAGGGTAAACGCAGACACACATCACGTGGTGAACAACTGACATTGATACGCCCAGCAAGAGCTCATCCCGATGTAGCGGACATAGCCAGCTTTGACGACATCATGAAGGGCTTGCATCTAAAACAGATCAATACCGGGTTCAGAAAGTCATATGACGAACTTACGGTCTCTTCGATTGGCGTCTCCTTGTCAAATCTATGACCTGGAGGATTGTTAGCGAGTACCAATCTCCGCACACGCTAGATACTCACATTGAAGGAGGTCTATATAATCAAGTTGCAGTCGTTCTAGACTCTTCTTCACACTCGCGAATATATGTTTGCGGCTTAATCCATGTTGGTTCACATAACCATTCTGATCAGGATCCTTTCGACCGGCGATCTGATCAACGTTATACTCCCGGCCAACGACATTGTAAACCTTCAGAAACTCGTATCATTGTCCTGCTTGATTAGCAGATGGAACCGACCTTTGTCATCACAACGATTTCGTCGCGAGGCAGGTTGAGTCTTTTGATCGCCCTTCCGAGAATGACTTCCGAGTAGCCATTCGAATAAGTCTAGAGCGATTCGAATCAACGAAACAGAACACGGTGGATAAACTCACATCAGCGGTATCAAACGTCTGGATTCCGGCTTCGTATCTGTGCATCTCCAAGGTTAAAATCGAGGGTGCATGTCGATCATGTTACTTACGCTGCCTTTATGTGCTCAACGGCTTCCTCCTCACCCAAGACCCACTCCTGCCACCCCTTGTCACCGTATTGCATGGTCCCAAGGATAATTTTTGAGACCTTCAAGCCTGAATTCCCAAGCCTCACTGATGGAGTCCACCAGGTGTCAATGTTGCCCCGAGCCATCATACCGATCCAGTCAACTCACCATAAGGAATTTTCTTAGTGGACGACATGGTTGGCTCGTGCTGATGCAGTTCAAGGAAGATCAAGGTCAACTATCGTGCATACCGCCGACGGGGCTCCGTTTTATGCGTTCGCCGAAGACGTTCTCACTGCCCTATTGATAGCAACTTTCTCCTCACCTGACTTGGAGACTATGTAGGTGAATCACGAGGCTTCGATCCGTTTAAAGATGAGCGAAGTCTAAGATTTGTAGCAAGAAAAATCAAGTCCCGAGTGGAAAGTGACTCAGTTCTGTCATCTGGCTCGAGATAACTTTGCATGGGATTGATGCCGTATGTAATGTCTGCAGAATGTAGTAGCAGACTCATTCTCGTGTGAAATGTCCTTGAGGGTCCAACGTGGTGAATATCAGCGACTTGACACTATATCCAGAGGTGGAGGGTGGATTCGAAGGTAGCCTGAAAGATTTAGCACCCGCTATTTCCTTCTAGAACTCGCCATTGCAGACCATGGCCCCGCCGACTAAGCTCAGACCCCACCTCAACGACCTCTTGCAGAAGAACCTCGAGCTCGAGCATGTAGTCGCCGACTTGCGTCACCAGCTCACGCAGTCCTTCGCAAAGTGGGCTGACGAACGGAAGACGTTGGCGACAGGATGCGACGTTCTCATGGCGTCTTTTGCGAAATTCCGTGCACGGCTAGACACTCATCCTACGGATTTGATTGACTCAGAGGGAGAGGTCGAACAGAACCTTGATGGGGGACACGAG
>QFEQ01000299.1:73488-280451 GCA_003316335.1 Hemileccinum impolitum
CTTGATGCGGGGGGACACGAGGAGACCGGGGAGGTCGATAACCTGAACGGGATACTTGAAACGGAGCGAGATCAGGCATCTTCGATGGCAGAGGATCTTCGCGAGAGATGTCATGCTCTTGCTGCCGAACTCCAGGTAAAGGAGGAAGAGTTGGAGGAGTCCCGGAGGAAGCATGAAGCAGCCGAGGTGCATTTTAAAGACTCGTATTAACCGTCTGGTGTACCCACTGAACACATCTTCCAGGAGGAACTACAACGTGTTCAACGATCGTTGGAGTCTCAGAGCGAACAGCTTCGAGCTGCCCTTGTCTCCGTCAAGACAGATACCAGCAATAAACCTTCCCCAGAGCGCACATCTGACGATACCGTGCAACCTGATTGTTCTAAAACTGAGCTCGAGGAGACTGTCGAGAAACTTGCTCTCGCGAACCAGGAAATCAGTCGGCTTAGGCAGCTGGTGCAGCACTGGCAGAGATATGGAAACGATTGGAAACGGGACGCTCAGTCGGCGCGAATCTGTGCATCTGAATTAGAGCTACGGGAGACGGAGCTCAGCGTACAAGTTAAGGCTGCAGAAGAGAGCAAAGACCTTCTGGACACGGAGAGGAAGGAGGTTCAAAGGCTGACCAGTGCACTTGCAGATCAGACGGTTTGTGCCTCACATTCTCTGAGACGTGCTGCACCCATATCCTTACTTGCTAGACAGCTGTGGAGTACCAACGTATAGCCTGTCAAGAGTCTCTGAAACGGACTCGTGATCTTGAGTCCATGGTCTCAGTCCTCCGAGCTCAATTATTGCCCGAGCAGCTTGCTTCTGTCGATTCTGGGCAACAACAAGCTGCTCTAGAACCATTAAACTCGACAGAGTCTCCGATGGTAATAACTAACCACTTGTAGCTTGAGGTAATGTGTCTCACATGTCTGTAGCCGCACGCAGATACAAGCACCAACAAACGCAGTGACATGATTGTATTGAAAATCCCATATCGTGTGAGTGTTACTTGGCAATCTAATCGCTCAGAACAACTGTCTCATTGAGTTGAACAAGTCGATTAGGAAACTTTCGGAGGAAAACAATCATGATGGACCTCAGGATGACCAACCAAACGTAATGTCTTCGCACTTTTCGGTTGGTTGCCTCCAAGAAGGCTAATGGTTTTCTTCCTTACAACAGACCCCCATCAGCTCGTCTGCTCCTGTGAGCCCTGTACCACAGATATCGATCAACAGCAAACCTCCAAGTTTCAATTCAACCGACTTCGAACTCTGCATTCATACGTGCAACTCGCGTCCCTGTCGAAATGAGTCTCAATCCTTTCTGTGGCAGCGTAGGCAGGCCTCCCTACCGCGCCACGCCCTTTCGGCGAAGAAGCACCGCCATTGCGCACCCGACTGTCCAGGTTATCGGCTGTTAACGATGTCGGTATCTGATGCCATGAAGGAACCACGCAGGGCCAAATGTCGCCCACCAACAGAGACGGAGCTGGCAGCAGCAGCAGAGGAGGTCAGTGAGCGATCAGGCGAGCGAGGGATCGAGGAAACTCGGCGCTCCAGTTCAGGGGAGGCCGAGGAACCCGAAGAACCCGAAGATGGGTCTCTACAGGAGGATGAACCCATTCAGATACCGGGAGAGAAAGAGTTGCCGCGCAAGACTAAGATTGCGAGGAAACGCCTCCGGTCACGCCTAACGGATGGTGATGAGTTTCACCGCGCTCAGAAACGAAAGACACGGATCTCCCTGATTACAAAACCGGGCCCGTGACGGCACTGATGGGGCGTAGTGAATGGGAAGTTTATATAGGAAGTTTGCAATGGTTGTGTAACCTCGAACGAAATGCTTTGAATTCCACATAGAATGTAACAACGTCGCTAATATCTCTGGTACACTTTTTACGGGCCATGAAGTGTAATGAATCCCTCATCCGGCCCAACTCTCCCGGTGCGTCTTCGAATGTCTGGGGAGATATTGCCCATTCCGCCAATTGCGCGAGGGTCACCGTAGAAATGACCCGGAGAAATTGGATTGAATGTTGCTGGTTGATGTTGTTGTGGATGACGGGGGGATCCGTAGGCATAGTTGGGTTGAATTGCAGAGGCAGAAGGGTTTCGAACGATGCGAGGAGACTCGTGACGAAAGTCTGGAGGCTGCATGGGACCCGGCTGCGGGGGTGGTTGCATGTGGTCCTCTTCATGAGGACATTGCTGTTTCAATACTTCAAGAAGTGGGGTAGGGTCATAGTAAAGAGTTGACCCAAAGTCGACGTGGAATCTGTCAGACGTCAGATGCGTGCTTGTGGTGGAACTGCCAGTGCTACTGACTGCTGGGTCCCCGCGTCCCACTGTGGTCCCCTTTGCGCACGAGCACTGGCCAATAGTGAATTCCAGTCCGAGGCGGCTTCCTACAGTGGGGATTAGGCTCATGTCTTGGGTACGGGGATGGACTGACGATTGATTGTGCCAGAGTGCCGGTTGGTGGATCATTATTGTATTGGTAGCGTACGCGAGGCCGTTGCTTGGCAGACTTGGTCGGGTATTCTTTCCGAATGAGACTTTCGACTGACAGGCTAAACTTGAGGCCTATACGCTGAGCACCATGTCGGGGAACCTTGACTACTAGAGTTTTGGCTGATTTTCCTCGAGCCATTATTGTTTGTCGTCGTAGTAGGACGGATACTTGCAGCTGTAACCTTTTCCACCCGCTTGGCCCGTTCTACATAAACATCCTTCAGGTTGAGATTATGAACAAACAAGGCCTTGATCGGTTTGGGATATGGTCTGAGCCCAAGTCGGTCAGAACAAGGTCACTGACACTGACTGAGTCTCCATCCACCACAGTCATGGACAGTCCTCGTCTCCACGCAGTTTCCAGACACACACTCCGCCAGCTCAAGTTTATCGTCCCCGGTGCTGCCATCACATTTTTCCTCAACACCCCTCGTATCCTCTTCCGCTTGCTTTCTACCACTAGTCCAGGTGATTGGTCGAGGTAGGCCATGCGCTCGTACAGACCTGCTCCGACTGATTGGGAACAGAACGGTCGCACTCCTTGCATCATGTCTTGGCGCTATCGTCGTCGTCCTCTTCCTCTATGTCTTGCTCGTGCACTGGTTCCGAGGGGTTGAGCCCGATGTGAGTCTCACAGCCACCTGCTCTGCCGTTTCCTAAGACGCCTTTCAAGTACCGCTCGTGGAGGCAGTCTGGTGTTCTTTCGCGCGCAATCCCGACTCTGACGGCTGCTATTGTCGCTGGTTGGTCACTGCTTTCCATCACGCTCGGGAGATGGTCGAGTCTAGGGTACTTGAAGGGTACCATCGGAGGTAAATTCTATTATGTTATGCCTTCAAACATCCGCCGATTCCACACGCAGCCTCGGGATTATATGCCCTCATCTTTGGTTTGATGGGCTTGCTACCCGCTCCGATGATACGTCGGTCATGATCGCGACCAGGCTTACATGCCCACTCAAACGTCGAACCTGGGATGCAAGCATACGATTAGTCAATGCTCTTCCTGTATCTACTGCATCTGTACCGTTGTCTTAGTGTTATCTCGTAACGTGAGCTCATGCTTAGCAATCTTCAGTATCATATCTCGCCCGACCCCGACTCTGGCCTGTGAATCTGATTGATAATCCACATGACGGGCTATTCAGGGAGGTCATCCGATTGATTTCATGTGCAAGAGAGTAAACATTTATAAAGGCCATGGTATCTGCACAAGTTTCTGTGCAATCTATCTATCTCACTCTCGCAGATTCGACGCTTACTAGCATTGGCATCTCACTTCATGTCGTCCAACTCGTTCACTCGCATCGTTCTCCGTGAACGCCCTGAAACAGACATCCTCCCCGACACCTTTGAATCACAGACTGTTTCAAAGGATGTCCTAAAGGCAGGGCCGGGAGAGGTTATTGTTCAAGTGACACACCTCTCCCTCGACCCCGCTATGCGAGGTTGGTTGAGACCCACACGTAGCTACATTCCCCCTGTCCAGATCGGTGAGGTGATGCGGGCTTTCGGAACCGGCATCGTTGTGGAAGCCGGGGAGGGAAGTGTTTTCACCAAAGGTGACACGGTATCCGGCTCACTTGGTATGTATCCTATCTCCTTCCACGCAGGTCCCTAACACCCCACATTCAGGTTGGACTGAATTTGCCGTTTTGAAGGACGCAAAGCTCCAAAAGATAATGTGCATTCCGAGAACTTTTGCCGCCAAACTTTGTGAATGACATATTCCAAGTCCCCCTCCAGGAACCACCGAACTCGATTTTTTAAATACCCTTGGTCTGCCCGGTATGACCTATCATCAATAATGTGATTTGTCCGCACTTAATTTCCTAATGCTAGGTTTGACTGCCTACTTCGTGAGTGGTGATCCAAGCATCGTTCTTTCAGATGGTCATTCGCGACGGTCGCTACAGGGTCTCCGTGACATTGGGAAACTGAAGGCCGGTGAGACACTCTTGGTTTCCGGTGCTGCCGGTGCAGTCGGATCGCTCGTTTGTCAACTCGGCAAGCGTGCTGGTGCCAGAGTCATAGCGCTGGCTGGCAGTGATGAGAAATGTGCCTGGCTCGAGAAAGAACTAGGTGTTGACGTGGCGTTGAACTACAAGCATAAGACGTTCCAGGAGGATTTCAAGAACGCGGTCGGATATCTCGATGTCTTCTTTGACAATGTCGGTGGAGAAATCCTGGATATGGCGTTGAAGCGATTGAACAAGGGTGCGAGGATAGTGTTGTGTGGTTCGTGCGGTTTCTACGTGCAAAGTTCGGGTTTGCTTACTATCATTTCAGGGGCGATCTCTTCCTACAGTACGTCGAATACATTCACCTCGCTTGGAGGGGTCCACTTATTCGTCCCCCAGATGCATCAACGCCTCGTGGCCTTGAAAACTACATGAACATTATCACAATGCGTGCCAAGATTGAAGGCTTTGTTATGTAAGTTCCTTTCACTGTCTCCCTTCGTGTGACTTACCTTGCATAGTCTTGACTATGCCTCGCAGTTCCCCGGAGCAATCGCTGATTTAGCTGTCGGCCTCGCGGACGGGACGATCAAAGGAAAGTTCCACATTGTTGAAGGGCTGGAGAACGCACCAAAGGCACTACCCTTGTTATATTCCGGAGGAAACACTGGAAAGTTGTAAGACCACCTTCCATCCTCGCCCCCCTTAGAACTTACAGCGTGGATCGAACAGGGTCGTCCGAGTCTCCAACAATTCCAACAAACTCCACACTCAGATGTGACTTGGGGATGTTCGGTCTTTGAACCTTCGAGTCTAGGAAGTTCCAAAGTAATAATACATATGATCAGAACAAGACAAAGATGTACTCTACACGTTTGACAACGAAGTCCATGCATATTTTCCATTCCGGTACTCGCATTTACTGTTTCCGGCGGCCTTTTCGCGCCCCGACTTCGAAGTAGTCTCAAGTAGACAATTAGACGTTGATTCCATCACTATACATGGACTTGTTCTCGAGTTCTTTCAACGTAAGGTGTTCTTTCCGATATTGTAACTGGTAATGCTGGCTGCGCATTCAAATAACTATCGGAAGCTGATCCACTTATTCCAAATCTAGCCTCTGGATTGGATACGTGTCGGGAATGCCCATTGGGACCTGGAACACCTAGCGGCGGTGTGTGTACCAACAATCAAACCAATCCGACCAATGTGTCAAGTGTTTTGAACGTCGCGCTCAGGGCGCAAGTACACATCCACTTGAACAGCCTGTGATTACTAGCGGGCGCCGGCGCACTGCTGGCTTCTTCGTATGGGCATCGAAAACCCGTACATGACGGTGAGTACACTGGCAGTGCAGCGTTGGCTCGAGTTTGAAACGTATTCGAGCCACCCGCCATGTTCCGAGTGAGTCAAGATTATCATACTATACTTATCACTGAAACGTCCCCGTGTGCGACCCGACAACAAAGAAGTGATACTAATCTGCATTTCTAAGCGGCCCTCTTTTTGGAGTCATTTACGGTCTGTTTGACCAATGAGAGCCTCCCAGAGTGATGCCTTGCTTACTTTCAACTTTTAATCTTTGGAACTGGGGCAAACCTTGCTGCATAGCCACTGGGACAGGCAAACCAGCTTATAAATTATAAAGCAAGGGGAAGTTCCACTGATATTTTTCCCTACTGACGAGGCTGGTACCTCACTTCATGTCGTCCAGCTCATTCAGTCACATCGTTCTCCATGAACGCCCTGAAGCAGACATCCTCCCCACACCTTTGAATCACAGACTGTTTCAAAGGATGACCTAGAGGTGATGCGCGCTTTCGGAACCGGTGTCGTTGTGGAAGCCGGGGAGGGAAGTGTTTTCACCAAAGGTGACACGGTATCCGGCTCACTTGGTATGTATCCTATCTCCTTCCACGCAGGGTCCCTAACACCCCATATTCAGGTTGGACTGAATTTGCCGTTTCGAAGGACGCAGAGCTCCAAAAAATTAGGTGCATCCCAAGAGCCTTTCCTAGGAAACTTTGTGAATGACATATTCCAGGTCCCTTTCCAGGAACCACCGAACTCGATTTTTTAAATACTCTCGGTGTGCTTGGTATGACTCTATTATCGAAAACGTGGTTTCGCACTTGATTTCCTAATGTTAGGTCTGACCGCCTACTTCGTGCGTGGTGATCCAAGCATCGTTCTTTCAGATACGATGGTTCGTAATGATCATTACAGGGTCTCCGTGACGTCGGGGAATTGAAGGCCCGTGAGACACTCTTGGTTTCCGGTGCTGCCTGTGCAGTCGGATCGCTCGTTTGTCAACTCGGCAAACGTACTGGTGCCAGAGTCATAGCGCTGGCTGGCAGTGATGAGAAATGTGCCTGGCTCGAGAAAGAGCTGGGCGTTGATGTGGCGTTGAACTATAAGTATAAGACGTTCCAGGAGGATTTCAAGAATGCCGTCGCGTACCTCGATGTCTTCTTTGATAATGTCGGTGCTGACCTGTAACGATTCAGGGGCGATCTCTGCCTACAGTACGTTGAATATGTTCGTCTCACTCGGAGGGGTCCACTTATTCGTTGTGGAGATGGATCAGCCCATTATGGTCTGAAAAACTACGTGCCAAGATTGAAGGCTTTATCGTGTACGTTCCTTTCATTGTCCCCCACTTCGTACAACTTACCTTGCCATAGTTTTGACTATGCTTCACAGTTTCCCGGAGCAATTGCTGATGTAGCTGTCGGCCTCGCGGACGGGACGATCAAACGAAAGTTCCATGTTGTTGAAGGGCTGGAGAACGCACCAAAGGCACTACCCTTGTTATATTCCGGAGATAACACTGGAAAGTTGTAAGATTACTTCCCATCCATCCTCGCGTTCCTGGAGTTAGAATTCACGGTGCGGATCGAACAGGGTTGTTCGAATGTCCAACTTCGACGATTACACTCCACTACCAAAATTGTAACTTGGGGTCTTTTAAACATTGATGTGAGCACTTCCAGATAATACAACAGTATCATATGCCCTTGAACAAGAAAGGAAAGTACTGTACACAGTAGACAATAAAATCCATGCGGTCTGTGGCAAGGCCATTCGCACGTTATACCAATTACCGTTTCCAAGAAAATTTAGAAACGCTTTCCGCCACGAGTCATCACAGATTCCCCCCCACTGCCGTCCTCCAAGTTGAGGACTAGACGTTTCTGTAAGTAGAGTCGATCGTGGCATTGCCGAGGGGTTTCTCGCCGATTGACCTCAAAGAGGTTGTATCATTGTTGGGGGAGAGATAGCCTGTTGGGACAAGTCCATTATCTTCGTGGTAGAGCTTATGTGCTGTGAGGAATGCAGCGTGTTGTGGGGTTAAGACTATAGAACCGACGCGGATTCCCGTCAGCTTCTGGCTCTGCACACGATAAGAACTAAAAGGACGTGCTTCGGGAGGACGAGCTGAGGAAAGTATCGTAGACGAGGAACGCGAGGACTGTGGCCGGGATATTCGTGAGTGCGGCTATCGCGGCGTATGAGCCACCCGCAGCTTGCCGACCCCAAATTGTCATTGCCATTATACGTCCGCCGACGTCACGCGCCGTGTTTGCGGCAACTGGAAGCAAATGACATGATGGTAAACAAGTGGAACCAATTATAAGCAAGGCACGTACTCGCGGTTGGGGAGAATCCCCACACGGCCATGGCACTTGTGATGCAGGTCAGATAACGAGGCGATAAATAGATTACAGAGGGTCCTCACTATGTGAAGCCAATAACCCAAGGCGCTGCTGCGGGTGGTATCATGTGGTTGGTTGGATCAAGACAGGCACTTATGGCAAGGCCAAGCAAGAAATCCTTTGGATACGGTGTCAAATTGATTGCTGGGCGAGGTATATGAAATGCTCACGGTCATAAATTCATTGAGGAGAACTCGATGCAAATTCGTCCCGGGCAATACATAAAGTGCAAATATGCCTGCTGGGCCTTCGGGGGTGAACATCGCTGTGTTATAGAGGCCTTTTTCCACGAGAACGCTCTCCGCGACCTAAGGTGGTTGAATCCTTTTCTCTCTGAAGCCGATCGAAAAAGAACATACCACAATCAAGTCTTTCCACTGCACATAGGTGCAAAGGCACGCCAAATAAGCGCCAAATATCTGTGCTAATATGTACCTACGTTCGATATTAGCATTATCCGATGCGCAGCGTTTTGTGCAAAAGACCGTGCGAGAAGAACGTACATGGCAGCTCTTCGCACAGGAAAACCTCTGAATACGACGAATGAAATAGTGACGCTAGGACTGAAGTGACCGCCAGAAGCCGCCGCACAGATTGTGATTGCAAGCACGATTCCGATAGCATACGCAACGCCAACGGTGAAGAGAGCTAGATACCCAGGTTAGGACCAACCTCGGAGAGTATCGAGATGCTGACTGACAGCCAAGTGGTTGAGAGGTGAGATTTCCGATAACTAAAGCAGCTGTGGATCCAACGCCTGTGGGAAATGATTTGTTACGAATGTCATATTCCATGGAACGAAGAATCTCGGCCAACCTGCGTAGACGTATAAAAATGCCCCAATCTATGCGTGCCCAAGTGGTTAGTCGCATGTGCAAGTGGGAATGTCACAGAAATGTGGTACCGTCTCCGCGACCATTGCGGTAAACAGATGGATTTTGGTGTGCTTGAATTTTTCCCAAGAAGTCATGTATCGTGGTCTGGGGACAACATCGCGCAGGCGAGCTGTTGGGTAGGACATGGTGGGCAGGAGAGAATGAAGGAAAGATGGCGAGGTTCCACCGAGCTTTTAAGGTGCCCGGGTATGTCATTATAAATGACACGAACCTTTCCGGACTACTACGATGCGAATCAGCGCCCGTGATGTGGCAAGTCAATGGCCTGTTCCTGTTCCTATCCCTCCCTGGTTAGAGATGGCCACCAGTCTGTCAACAGATAAGCCTTTTGCTCGGTTCGATTGAAGATCTCCGAGGGACGCCATGGCGTAGCCTTTGAGATAGAACGGATAGATTCGTTACCGTCTGACTGACATGGGATAGACGGGCCACATTGGGTCAACCAACACGGCTCCGGTCCTAGCCGGGACCGTTGGTTGCGAGGAAGCTTCCTTGTATGCGTGCACGAGGGGGCTCATGCCAATTCAAACGTTGCAAAGAGTGCAACGCTGTATTGGAAGCCCACCAACACGCGACGGGGACCCCAGTGACCACATTCAAACTCCGCGGTGGCGTGGCATTGTCCGGGTCGACGACGATGGACGAGCCCATCCCGGGCACGGTGACTCTGAACGTCGCTTGGGGGCGCAGTTGCGGGTGGATCTGTGTGCATGTTGCTCGCCAATCATCGTGCGCGTTGGCAACGCTGTGAGGGCGATGGTCTGGTTTTGGGGGTCCCTGAGTTGAAGCGGTGTCGGGTTCCCGCGAGTTGTATTGGGCTTCGAAGGCCTTCGTTAGTGAGCGACTTTTCGACCTGACTCTCCAAGTCAACCGCCCGCACGAAACATATAAAATTGTTTCCCCTTCTTCTTCTCCTCGCCAGCTTGCCAGGGCTTGTTTCTTCTTTTCTTCCCCTTCCAGGCCAAAACCCGCCAGTCAGTCTTGCGAGCCTTGATTCTGGTCTTTCGTCGCGTCCTACTTGCTATCGCCTCATTTCTGCTTTCTTCTGTCCTTGATTTTTCTTTACCTTTTCCATCTTCACAATGGCAACCTCTTCCCGTTCAAAGCAGCCCAGGAAGGGTATGGCAGACCCAGCTACCCGGTGTGTCTCTCCACCCACTTCCTCGCCACATATGTCCTCTGTTGTCGCTCATTTCCCTTGCCCGATCTAGTCGTTCAGCATGGTCAGGTGCAAGGGCTTCCCCCACGTTCTCTCCTGCAAATACCACTTCTCGCCTTCCCAATGGCGCTCCCCCTCCCACTCAGGGGAGTTTCCCCCCTCTATCCACCCACCCAAACGGCACTCGCTCCCAAGATGCCCCCCAGGATCGTATCCTCCAGACACTAGCTGGTCTGACTGTGCGTTTACATATCCGATTGCATCCCCTGTCACGAGCCCTACATCTTGCATCCCACACTAGGGTACAACCATCACATTGCTCACAAAAACCGGTCAACGTTACGAAGGCGTCATCTCGTTAACTAGTCCCGAGGGTGACACCGCTGGTCTGACCCTCAAAGACGTCAAAGAGATCTCCAAACCCGGCACCCCTCTTAAAGACTCTTTTTTCGTTGCCTCGGTCAATATCGAGTCTTGGCAGTCTGGGCCAGCCGATGCTAAAGTACCTAACGGTGACAGTGAGTCTCTGAACACAAGCTTACTCCGCTCTACCGTACATTGTGTCCTCTTGTTATTCATCCGTCATATCCTTGCTGTTGGCGCTGATCCCTTAATTTTTTTGTGATAGCATTTCGGACGGATACTGATATCAGCAAGGGCAAGGTGTCGCGAGAGCGCGAGTTGCAGGCATGGCAATCTTCAGACTCACCGGCGTCACCTGGCGTACCTGCAACCCATCACGACGGGGTCGGAGATGAAATCACATTTGGACCCGGGACAGTCAACAATACCTCGTGGGACCAGTTCGCCGCCAACGAACAGATGTTTGGTGTCACGACGTGTTTTGTCGACGAGGAGGTCTACACGACCAAACTTGATAGGTCCGCGGCAGACTTCAAAGAAAAGGAAAGAAAGGCACAGCGCATCGCTAGCGAGATCATGGGGGTATGCCATCTAGCCCAAGTTATGTATTAGGAGACATGCTGATGGAATTGGCAGAGTTCGACCAACAATCCGCATATAGCGGAGGAGAGAACGATGAACATCGATGACAGTGGTGTAAATGAGGAAGACAAGTGCATCCGTCTATTTTTGTCCCACTTGCATGTCCTTACCGCACAACATAGGTATGGTGCCGTTGTTCGCGGTTCAAATGCATATATTCCTCCTGGTGCACGCAAACAGCAACAACAGCAACAGTCTAGTTCTACTACAGCTTCAGTGCCGAAGACCGATCTTCCCAAGGTTTCCGTTAACGGCCCCGAGGGAACGGCAGTAGCTTCGAAAGAAGTGCCTCCGGCGACTAAATCGACCTCCCCAACACCGTCGACGCAGTCAGTGAACAAGGTATGTAGCTGCATCCGCCCCTAGATCATTGAGCAGTGGATCAGTCTTCTTATTGATGACTACCTTTTCTGTTGGTGTCTTTGTAGCCGCCGGCCGATCCTCTCCCAGCGTTTCGCGATTTTGTGACTAATGAACGGCAGCGCCTAACCCAAAAGAAGCAGGCCCTAGTCAAAAGTGAGATGGACAAGCGCAAGGCTGAGCTACTCAAGTTCTCGCAGACTTTCAAGGTTGGTCAATCTTGCTATTCCCCCTAATTGTTATCTGTAATTTACACGATGTCACGCAGCTTAACAAACCCATTCCTGACGATCTCGTGCCGATTCTGGCCAAAGACGAAGAAAAGCAGCGGCAGATTCGGGAAAGAGCCTCTCAAGACGCAGCCTCTACAACAGCTCGAAGCATTGGCCCTGTGGGATCACTCAACCCATCTCCGAGTGTTTCGCGTGTTCCGCAGATACCTGTCACTGTCAAGGTTGCACCCGATGTGGCGAGGAAACCTATCTCGGTTGTTGCTGCCTCAGCAAAGCTGCCCGCGCCGACTTCATCAGCGTCCACTTCCAAAGTAGCTGCCAAACCAACGGAGCCTGGCAAGACAAACGGCAAACCAACGATCAGCATGTTCATTCAACCCATACCCCCTTTCAAAGGGAGCAAGGCGAAGTCGCCCAGCCCACAACCAAACGGAAGCTCGTCGACTACAACTGTACCAACTTCGCCGACATCGACAAACAGACTAAATGCGAATGCGTCATCCTTCCGACCGAATCCAAAAGCAAGTGCCTTCACCCCTGTAAGGACGAATGCACTATCCCACCTGGCAAGTACTGACATTGAAGTGTTTCTTGCCTGCTTTATATAGGGTCCTACTTCGCCTATTCCAAGCACTACGTCTGCGTCTGCTTCGACGTCACCACATGTCAAGCCAGCCGATTCGGTAAGCTTGTCGGCTCGGTGATCGTGCGTTGCTCAACGTAGTTGTAGAGTCCTCCTACTCCCAACCCCTTCTTTGGCACGAAAATTGTCAAGAAGGCCACTGTCCATGTCAAGGATGACTTCAATCCTTTCAAGCACAACAAGGTTGCTGAAGCTAGCAATATTAGTATGACATGTTTCGTTTCATTCGTCTGTGTACATTTTCTTATCCGGTTTTAGCCGCGATGTGGCCGTACAGTGGCAAACGATACGCCAACATGTTCCCTCCTCTGCCTCACCAACCACCTCAGCAGCCTACTCACATGGCACCTCCTGGACCACCACCCGTTACCCATCACCCGTATGAAGAAGGTGAACAGCGTTTTATCTACGTTCCTTACTACCACGGACAGGTGAGAGATTACAGTCTTTGATGCTATCACGGGTGTCAATCTCTGGTCCCAGCCTATTATGCCTGGTATGGCCCCACCACCACCTGGTTTTGTATCGGCACCCTTCATGCAGCCGATGCCTTATCCCCCGACCCTACCGCCAAACGCGCAACGTGAGTAGTTGATGATCTACCGCTGAGTGATGACTAACCCGTTGACCAGCTATGTACGCTGCGTCGCCGATGCCACAAATGCCACGTGCGTTTTGCGTTGTGTTGTACATGCGAACTTGTCGTTGACAGCCTTGTTCCTCTAGCGCCACAATACATGCCGCCACCACCTGGCACGTATCCCCCTCCGCCAAATGGCGCAGGTCCCCGTCCTTCCATGCCACCAACACCTACTCCCATGCACGCACACCCATACTACCACCAGAGCCCACAACGTTTGTCTCTTGCTTCGACTTGATTGACCCTGGCGACTGAAATCGCATTGTAGTACAACATGCTGTTCCGTACCCTATAATGATGCCACCGGGTGGCCCGAACGGGCCTCCCCACGCGTACGAGGCAGGCCCAGCCCCGCCACCGATGGGTGGTGTAGGTCACGCATGAACCATGGGCTTGTTGCATCATTCTTTCAGTTTATCTTTCATCGTGCTGTTGTTGTTGTGAGCTCGAGGGTGATGTGGCAGTCTTTGTTGTATGTGACACGCCCAAGGCCAAGGAAGGCACATCCTGGGTCTTTTAGTACTGTGACTACGATACTCTGGCATATATCGCATTGGATATAGCCTCGTGAATCCACGGAATATGCTGAGCGATACAACCGCTCTGTATTCAAACTCCGCGTGGCAATAATCGGGCATGGTCTGTGCGCGGGTGACAAAAGGTATATAAACCCGCGCGCGACACGGCGAATCCTTACCACTCTGGCCTTTTGGCTTAGATCAAGTGTAGTATCTGTTCTTAATAGTTTAACCACTATTATGAGGGCACCGCCCTCATTATTTGGTTATCAAATTTTTGCCGCCCTTGTTCCCTCTCGAGCTCTGCTTGCAACTCGGAGGGCGCGATGACCTTGCCACTGCAGTACCGGCTCGCGTCGTCGGGGGATCCGCTTGCTCTTTGTCGTCTCTCTACCAAGTGTCATTTGACACTCTGCTGGGGATCGGCAAACAGTCAAAGTGGTTATGAATGCTGTCTTCATCTTTTGCTTGTGCTGAATGTAGTCATCTTACATACCCACCCGAAATGTTACAGTTTTAATACTACTGGTTATCTTTTCGATGGCATCTTGGAACTGGCATTGCATCTTAGAGTGCTATTCTCAGGTAAACCGCTCAGGTCCACCCTTGAAGTACCATGAAGCCAGTCATCCTGCACGTGACCAAACGCGTCGCGTGGAAAGAAAGACCAACTTGGCACCTCCCTGTCAGTAACAAGGACATCCAATGCCCGCCCTGCGTACCTCCCAACTTGAACAAGAGCGAGCTGAATATCGCACAAGCATTGCAGAGGCCCTCGAGGAAGACGAGGATCCCCTCGCCGCGTATGACGATTTCATCAAATGGACATCGCGCACCTTCCCCGAGAGTGATCCCGGTTCAGGTCTTATCCAGCTACTCGAGGAGGCGACCAGGAAGTTCAAGGACGATGCGCGGTATAGCGGTGATCTGAGATATCTAAAGCTTTGGTGCGCCTATGCGAAAATGGTCGAAAAATCGACTCTCGTACACGCATACTTAGTCAAGAAGGATATCGGGTGTGTCTATGGGTTATTGTGGGAGGAGTACGCTCTAGCGCTTGAAAAGGAAGGACGGTGCGCCCCAAAAGTTGGTCAGTCGTCACAGTAAACTAACCTTCTGACTCAGACGTACAGACGCCGACAAGGTATTTCGCACTGGCATAGCTCGTAATGCACGGCCCATCGAACGGCTCAAGAAAAGATACCGTGACTTCCAGTCTCGCCCCCCCTCTAAACACCAGTCGACATCTTCTCGATCGAGTGGAAATTCTGAGGTAGATGCTCTCCGGCGGAATCCATTCAAGAACCATGCTCCAGCACCTTCGACTTCATCCTCTTCTTCAAAATCATCCTCAGCTGTTCCTTCAAGCTCCACAAGCAACACTAGTTCTACCCATGGTCGCTATGCGCCTATGCTTGCTCCTCCAGCGCCAGGGAGGCGGCCGGAGAAGCTTCGTTTCAACCTCTCTCTACTGTTCACGCCTTCTGGCGTCGAATATTCAGCCCAGGAAGTGCGTGCCCGCTCTATGGGTCTTCTGGGCAAGAAATGGGGCCCTCCACCCGCCTCGGAGCTCCGTGATTCCTCTTCTGGCGCTGTAAAGGTGAACTTCAACGACGATGGATCAAGGAGCACGCAGAACATGGGCGCTACCGCTGCAGGAGGCAAGCGAAAGAGCAATGTGGTCAATGTTAGTGAACCCACCGTCACGATTAACACGAAGGAAGCCTTGGCAGACGTCTTTGGCATGTACAACTCGCCGGACAAAACGGTCAAACGTACCATGCCAGGTAGTAAGCATGCCCCTGTACGGAAGATCGAGCCCATGAGTGGACGTAGAACTGCACCTGAACCCAAATCAAAAACCTCTCGCACCTCTCCGCTGAGCGAAAATGTAAAACTTCCCGGCCCAGGCAAGCGGTTGAAATCAATAACTTCGGGGCAGGTTCTAAGGGTCCCTTTTAATAGCTTTCAAGCCATTTATTGATGAAAACGTACCACGCAAGGAAAATCCTGCCTCTTCACTCAAGGTATGCCATTTTGGATTTATGTCAGACGTGACTCATGCATATATGTACATTCTATGCGTCAACGTCTGACACTGTTTTCAGTTCACACCGTTTGTTGACGAACCGAAACAAACTTCCGTGGCGCCTACGCCTGAGGCCGGCCGGCGCGCGCTTTCCCTCAAGGATTCGAGTGTTGCTTCAGGCAAAGACGGTGCTATGAATCCCTCCGCTGTAAAACCCTCACCTCACAATGGATCAAAGCCATCTGTACTCAAACCTATATCGGAGGAACCACAAGGTTTACCTGTCTTCTCAAAGCCTTTTACACCTGTGTCCCAGAAGGAGCCCCTCGTCCGCCCTGCAACGAAAATCAGCCCTGACGCGAAAGATGAGAATCAAGCACAAGCGCAACCACCATCTCAAACCTTCGTCCCGTTCGTTGACTCGAAAACACCTTTCAAAGTATTTTCCCGTCCACCGGGTCAAGGTCAGGGCGAGAACACAATTTTAGGTTCTGGCGGAGGGAGCGTGTTTACACCGAAGCCTACGACCCTCGGTACTAGCGCGGGAACGGGTACATTCAAACCCTTTATCGATAGTGCGCTGTCAGTCGTGACGCCAGCTTCAACCAAGAAATCAAACGTGCTGCTACCACGTGGGGTACCAATCTCGCCCGTAATTGAAGAGGCCTTCACGGACGAGTCGAGTGAGGCTGACATACCTGACGTTGCCGGAGATCCTGATGCAGAAGATGGACAAGGCATTAGTAGCGGCAGCCGCAGTGGCCTTTCCGAGAGTGAAGATGGGTACGCTTATGAAGGTGGTGAAGCGGAAGCGGAAATGGAGGCCGCAGTCGTATCATCGAGCGACAGCCAGTTCGACGATGACGAGGATTACCATCCACATCCACAGGGCGAGCAGGCGTACGGGGACGAAGATGCACTCCAAGAAGAGGGTTTCGCAGACGAGGACGAGGAGAACTATTGCCCTCCACTGGGTGGAAGATTTGGCCGAATCAACGTCATGACGCCTATCACTGAGCGAACGTTCGAATTTAGTACGAGAGGCCTCCCAACGCCTACAAGCACCGCGCGGGCTAGGGATGGTCTGAGCGAGGAAAGAGAGTTGAAGGAACGTGGAGGGGAGGAGAGTGGCCGCTATGCTCTTGAAGTGGCGGAAAGGCTGGCCAGGGAGGTGCGCGAACAGGGGGAAGATGGCGACATGCGTGAAAACGCTAGATCGGGCGATCTCGAGCCCATTGAGGAACGCACGGGGACACTCAGCCTTTCAGATTCGCTGGCTGTCATGTCCGCTTTCAAACCACCTAATCCTTGTGTCCCTTCCGATCCGCAGATCGTTTCAACTCTCCTTTCCCTTCTCCCTTCAGATGGGGATTTCCATGACCTTCGAGGGCAAGATGGAGGAACGTTGGATGGACTACAGCGATTTGCAGCACGGCTGGCAAGGAAGGGCGGGAAGGGCGGGTCAACGGATGATGACGAGATGCTGATCAATCTCGAGGGGAAATCATTCAGGGTATCTAGAAAACTTGGAGAAGGTGGCTTCGGCTCCGTGTTTGCCGCACGCGTAGTCACCAAATCTGGTGGCGAGGATGAAGAAGAGGATCTCGACATTGATGAGGATGAAGACGACGACGACGACAACCCTTTGGTAGCGCTGAAAGTTGTGAAGCCCTGCAATCTCTGGGAATTCCACGTCCTTCGACGAATTCATAGAACGCTCCCTGCTCCCCTGACGCGCTCGATAATCACGCCGCACGCACTCTACGCTTTCCGCGACGAGTCACATCTATTGCTGGAGCTCTGTCCACACGGTTCGCTTCTCGATGCAGTGAACCGTGCAGGCTCAGCAGGTATTTCGCAACAAGGGGCTTGTCTGGATGAGCTTTTAGTCTTTTTCTTCACTATCGAGCTTTTGCGCACCCTGGAGGGTATGCATGCTGCGGGCTTTATCCATGGGGACCTCAAAGTCGATAATTGTCTGCTCCGTCTCGAGGAACTCCCTGGAGGGGCATCGTCGTTGTCTGGTATGTATCAGCCAAACGGAGAAGGTGGCTGGAAACACCGGGGCATCAATGTCATTGACTTTGGGCGGACCATCGACACATCACTGTTCCCAGCATGCCACAGTCAACAATTCGTCGCTGATTGGCCTACGGACGATCGGGATTGCTTTGAGATCCGCGAGGGAAGACCTTGGACATACCAGACAGATTACTTTGGCCTTGCAGGCATCGTGTACTGCATGTTATTTGGGAGGTACATCGAGGCATCGTCAGTGACGCACGCACCCGACTCTACGGATTTGGAGCCAGTTTACAAGATCGCTACACCGTTTAAACGGTATTGGCAGACGGATATATTGACGAGGTTGTTTGACATGCTGCTCAATCCCTGCAGAGTTCGGGAAGACAGGAGCCTGCCGATTTGCGAGGAGTTGGGAAGTATCCGGGTTGAGATGGAGAAGTGGTTACAGGACACCTGTAATCGAAGCAGTAATACGCTCAAAGGTCTGCTCAAGAAGATCGAGCTGTCCGCTTACACGCAGTAGATCAGCTCTGTATAGAGTGTATGGTTGTAGTAAACACACGTAAACCCCCCAGTGACGTAGACGAGATAAGGTGAGCCCAACTGACCTGACCAAGCACCTTAGCCGAGCAACTCTCCACATCAACACCAAGCTATGCATAATCAAAGACCACTCCCCCATCTCGCTATCCCACACGATGCCCATCGACCGCCATCAAGTACTGACACCTATTCGTCGTGTACGCTTGATTTCGGTTCCGCGTCAAATGGCCATCTAAACCCATACGACGCGACGCCAAGGGCAAGGCAACCGACAAACCGGTTCGGCATCCTTTCCCACCCACGCAGCCGTACTCGCAGTGTCGTAGAACCCGCGCCGCCCAACCTCGACCTTCTCAACGCCCACATATATAGATCTGCGTCTCAAAAGCAAACCGCTCATGAGTATTACCACAGATCAAGCAAGTCCGACAGCGAAAATCTTGGGGATGAATATAGCAGCAGCAGTGATCTCACCTCGCCCTTTTCCCCCTCGGTCAGCCTTCCCGTAGATGAGGTGAGGTTTACCTTGTCAAGGGTTACAAACGAGTTCTTTAAATCTGGTTGTAGACGGACTCCAGGCTCAACTTGCTGACTCGTGAATTGTCCAATATGACGTGTGTGACTTGGGCCTCATCTTGTTAATAGCGACTAAGACTTTTATAGACTTCAGTCGGAAGAAGGTCTCCGGCGGTTCCAGCGCGGCGAACTCGCAGAGAAAGACGAAGAGTGGTATCATCTTGTTCCTCTTGAAGCGCGTGAAGCACTCGGAAAACAAGAAGTTGAGCGGCAATCTGTGCTCTTCGAGGTATTCAAGTCCGAGCGGGACTATGTTGCGGACCTCAAGCTCATCAAGGAGGTACCGTAACAACTATATTTATTTCCCTCGCACTCAAGTACATCAAAGGTCTTTGTTGAACCTCTTACCTCGAGCTCACCATCGATAATAGGCGATGCAAACCGACAACAGAGTTTTATGTCTACCGTCTTCTGGAATCTGGATCAAATCTGTTTACGTCACGAGCACATGTTGGCGGCGTTGTTTGAAAGGCAGCAGCAACAGCACCCTCTCGTTCAGAGTGTCACCGATATCACCCTTGAATGTGGGCTCACTCCCTTGCGCAAATCTTGATACCTGGCTCAACGTCCATCAGCCGCCTTTCAGTTCCAGGGAGACTATGAATCCTACATCAAACACTATCCCCTTGCGGAGCAACGGCACCGTACAGAACTCAAATATAACAAGCGTTACCAGGAATTCATGCAACGATGCTCACAGGATCCACGAGTCAGAAAACGAGACTTGATAACATTCCTCTCGCGACCCGTAACGCGTCTTCCACGCCTCAACCTGATCCTCGAACATCTCCATAAACTGACCGACTCTAATCACCCGGACTCTGAAGATCTCCCTGTAATACTATCTATCCTGAACGATTTCTTGAAGAGTACCCAACCCGGAATCGAGGCTGCGGAAAATAAAGTAAAGTTTTGGGACTTGTGCGAAAGTCTGGTATTCAACAAAGGGGAAATCATTGTAACGTATTTCTCTCCTTCACCTTCTGTTTGTGCTGATAATCTGTTGTAGGAACTGGATTGGTATAGTGATAGCCGCTCACTCATTTATGCAGGTACATTGGCGCGAAGGTCCAAGTCAGAAATGGATTGGAACCCATGGTTTGACCTCTATGTAGCGTTATTAGACAACTTTTGTATGCGTCTCCTTCGGGAAAACGGGGTTTTTTGTTTTGCTAATTTCGTTACAGTGCTGATAACGAAAGAAGAGAAACGGGGAGGCGTAGTGAAACGTCTGGTCGTGTCTCGGGTGCGCAAATTTTCTGATTTTTGAAAGCCCATGTATAGATGACGCATCTAGCCCATCCCACTAGAATACCTTCGGCTGGGTAGTTTCAATGACCCTCCCGACAGCAGGAAAGAGCGCGTCGAAGAAGGTAGCATTTTAGACAGCTTGCGAGGGGCATATCGCTCGATCTACCCATTCACAATCTACCATGCCGCCGAGAAGTTAACTCGGCGATACACGTTATATGCTCCATCCGAAGCTGTCAGAAAGAGGTGGTATAATGCTCTGGTGGATGCAAAAGGAGTCGACGACGTTAGGCACGAGGCGAATCAGGTAACCCAACAATCTTCAGCATGAAACCTTTACTCAGAACATGGTTGATAGTGGTTCGTACCCCATGTCGTAGATGACGGTGCCTTCCGGGTTCCAGGACCCAAAACGGCGCGACTGTCCGCGTTGAAGCGGCCGCTATCCGGTCGAGTGGTCCAGGCGGTGACTTTTGGTATGTGCAAATTTGATCGAACTGATAAAGGTTCGCTGATAGTTCTCAGTTGCCAGCGGCGGGAAACCCTTTATGGCAGTAGGCTGTTCAACAGGCATATTCGTCGGCCGTAAAGGTGAAAGTAAGCCTCATCCCATGCCCTGAGGTTACGCTTAGTTCACGGCTGTCGTTAGACTATCGGCAAATACTGGCTTTCGGGAACGTCAAAAGCATCATTGTGCTTCAAGATTTCAATAAGATAATCATTCACCATGAGAGTTACCTCCTATCCTACTCACTTGAGGTACTCGCACGCGTTTCGCAGTATCAAGCGCCGCCAAGCAGTCTGGATGCGTCTCTCGAAACAATCGCAGCTCAAAGTAGCAATGTTCTTTGCTGCCATGCTGGGCAGATGGGGGACAAGACAATTGGTAACACACCTTTTCTTATGCGTTGTCTGTCCCTCAAGAGTTTTGTTTCTAGTTCTTTATGCCATCAAGAACTTTCTCCAAGTTACTGTGCATGCGGTGGAGGTTTGTTACCCCTCTGAAATTCGTGTGACATCACCACGGGCCATGCAGGGCGGCTTTCTTTCTTTCCGACCTTATGGTGAAGTAAGAGGTGTTTTCTTTATTGGCGTATGGAATTTTGACCGTGGTTGGCCTTCCTTTGTCAAGCCCTTGTATGTTCCCAAGGATGCATTCGCTGTCATGCCTTTGGCTAAGACAATCGCGATTTGTACGGAAAGAGGCGTCGTCATCGCCAATCCAACCAGGTACATAGTACGGAGTCCATCCCGCCATTGCTTGCTAAACATATCACTCCAGTATCGCCACGCCTGTTGTTGCCGTTGTCCCGGACTTGGGTAGTGCTTCCCACAATTCCGCCACAGCGGACCTCAAAGCCCGATGTGAAACTGCTAAACCCCTTGGACTTCTGAGACATGATGCCACAGAATTCATGGTCGTCTACGATAGTGAGTGACAGCGCTGTCGCGATTTTGCTCAACCCAACCGAGGCGCGTTTGACAGCAATGGGGTGTTATATCACTAAATACGGGCAGCCTACCCGTGACTCGGCGTTCATCCGCTGGGAGATCAATGCAACGTCTTTCATCCACCGTCAACCCAATATTCTTCTTTTCTCATCGGAATTCATTGAGATCAGGGATGTGCAGACGGGCCTTCTCAGGCAAGTGATCGAAGGCGTTGACATACGTCTCCTTATCCCACCACCGCTCTCAAACGGTCCTTTGTTTGTCGCAATGCGGGGTAACAAGGACGACGAGGGCGGGCTGAGCGATCAAATCATTGAGCTTGTAGAAACTGCGGAAATTACGTCAAAAACACCCATCGCAGGATCATTTAAAGCCCCAGAAGGGATGTGGGATGAGTGGGACATGTAATCCCTAGACACCTTACAGGAAATGGACAGCAATATGGAAATAGGGAACAAGTAACTTATGTCTCATAAAACTTTCTTTTGGGGCATGTAAGTATGTATAATACAACGAAGGATGATACTGCTTTCAACTATGACTGAACGCACTGATTCATGATCAGTTGGCTCGACTCCCTTCAGCTAGACACCACTCAAATCAACAGGACGTGGCACTGGCACAACGGGTGCCATCTCCAGCATTTGTGCAGGAAATGGGATCCAGATCCTGGCGTACAATCTCGCAAGATGGACCCCAAATATGAGCAGTGGCAGGGCGCACACCAAGAGAACGGCGACTGCAATAGGGGACTGCACGATAATGACGAGCTGAAAAATGGCCATACATAATATACCGAGAAGGGGGACTGCATGGAGAATTCTGGACAGAGTAGGACTATTCTAAAGGTGAAAAGCGAACCATGAGAATTTGAAGAACAATTGGAAGCGAAACAAAAAAGACTGAAAGCTGAAAGAAAGGCAGCTTACTTGAAGAAAACCGGTGCTGAAGGTGATGTGAAGGTTGATAGTATAAACAAGGAGTCCCAGCGTCATCGATCCAAACACGTTGGATGGCGAAATGCTATGAACGCTGTGGCCACAGAGTTATAAGCGATACGCTGATACGTTTGAGAAATGACCGACGTGAAGAACGCCGTGAGCTGTTTAATCGATATGTATACCTCAATGGTGGGCGATCCCGATAAACGCAAGGTGCATACCAAGTTTAATGAAATTTTGCGCAGGTCCTTCAGCTCCCTCGCGAGCTCAACGGGGGGCTCGTTTTCTGAGTCGATTCGTAGTGAGCGGAGCAGATCTCTAGAGAGGGCGATACCGCGGGACGACATATGAAAGTAAGAGGTGATCATAATTTCTCCACCACGCACACATATATAGGAAAGAGGGACCGTACACTAATTGGGCCAGGGAATCTTCGAGCGGGGGTGAACATATGGGAGTGGCAGGCTGACCCGCGGAATGGCATGTCTCTCCGAAGGCGATTGAGGCGCCGAAAGGGAAGTGAGTAAATCTCACTAAAGTTCGGACAAGATAATCTAGACCTTCAGGTCAATTTCAGTGTGAATCTTACCCCCAAGAACACGAGCATCGAATGCACCTCGATGGAAGGTGAACGGCACGCGACGTCGGTGATCATACGAAAAATGCCCGTGATTGGTAAGTAAGACTAGACCAGCGAGGACATTAAATTTAAAAATTACCGATCATCATACCATTTGTAGGGAGAATACCGAAGGTCTAGACAATGTCAGAAGATGGCTACTTGCTGTGCGTGACAAGGATATCTACTGTTGAACTGGATTCGTTCAAATTAACAAGGGCCTCGAATCTTTGTTGGGCGCCAGCACGCACAGGAATTACAGCAACTAACAACGTCAGAGGTCTAGACCACCTGCACTAGCAACGCAACCAGAAGAATAGGGCAATCTCTCGAACTCTTACCTGCAGGAGTGGACGCAGCACGCTCGGTTCAGACGCGCTTCCATTACCAAAGTGGGAGATAATGTTCCATGGTCGTGCCAAAGATACATTGCGCGCTTGGGACCATCAACGACGAGATGCTGCATCACCTAGCCCTCCAGTCCAGACCTTTTGAGATCAGAAGACAGCCATGCTAATCTTACAAAGACTCACCCAGAGCAGAGACAGACTTTGTGGAGTTATCCTTGTAGGGTTTTCATCGTTGTGGCTATCTCGTGCTAAGAATCTATGAGGGGTGATTCAATAGCAGTTCAAAATCAAAACAGCCCCTCGATACGCCATCGAGTCGTATGTGCACCTGGTACGTCACCTGCGGAGTAGAGGCGGCATTAATGAGAGGATGTTCATTGGCTTGCCAGTGACCAGCCTGCTAACCTATTGTGCTTCCTGCCAAATTATTGTGGACAATCGGTGGTGCAAGTGTGCACGCAAAGCTGCGACGACTTACCTTCCAGTAGGCCAGGAGCAGCCACTCGTTGCTCATTGTGCGCGGTGCCAGAAGTCCACCCTGACACGGGCCATTGAGCAACGCTGGCATAGCCTGTCTGTCCTGCCTGTTTTCGACTCGCATTCCTAAGATGGTTAGAGTCCCTCTTGATGAAGTGTGCGTCTCCAAAGCAGTCTCATGCAGTTCGCATGCAATTGTTCAAGGTTCTGCCAAGATTCTGCCAAGAGGCCGTGGTTCAAGTATCAGCCTCCGAGTCTATGGCCTGTTCTCATTCATGCATCGCAAGGATGATTCAGCGGAAACTTCTTTAGCGGTCTGAAGCAACTTCAAGCTCCAAGAGTGCAGTGTGCGTACCTTTTCAACAGGTGATTGTCCAGCGCCATTGGCAAAGCTGACAGTTGCGGCAAAAGGCAGTTTAATAGAGTGTCGATCTTTTTCAAGTTGAAGAGGTAGTATTCTCCTCCGCTTGCACTGTAGTAGTCTAAATATGGTCGATACCACTGTAGACACATGACCAATATTTTTTGCGCGTATTTGGCCTGCAACTTCAAGGTTGTCTTCATGTTCTACCATCGGTGAGCTTGTTCATATCATTTCTGATTTCTAGTATCTGAGACTTGTCAAGTACCTTCAATTTCTGGGCATAACCAACACCGTCTCCTCGACACGATCCGCACTCGCTCACATTTCACCAGATGAATCAATGCTCTCATCGCACAGATGAGGACCTTGAAGATTCCCTCTTCGGCTCGCCCCCTCCTTCCCCAACCAGAGGTAGGTCACCATCCCAGGAGATATTTATCTCAGGCGATCAAGTTGGCCCCGTGATCGCCGTCCCGAGTACGGGAGTGGCCAGAAAAAATGTGGGGACCATTGCACTCCCTGGTTCCCATATGTCATGTGCTGAACTACCAGCCAATCTCCCAGCCTCGAGCTTGTCGTTTCCTCGTCCTACATCAAGTCATCCTTCGCCATCCACCACACCACTTGTCTTCGCTGGGGCCTCTACTCATACACCAGTAGTGACGTCCCGTTCGTCTTCCCGCTCAGTCTCTTCCAGGACATCTTCTGCGACTTGCACCACCACTTCTGCTTCTACTGTCGCTTCTTCCAGGAGGCGAAGAACCCCAAAAGCAAAATCTCTAACGCCGGCTCCAGCTCCAGCTCCCCCGCCTATCTCCTTGCCCGGGCCAAATGAACCCACTCCGCCAAATTTCCTTCGCTCCCAGTCCTCATTACTTGGTCTTGCAGGTCTAGTAGGTTGTGTTAAGCCTGCGCAATTATACACCCACGCACCCCAACACACTTCCGTACGACAATCCCTCATCCGCGGGTCGACGCCAACCAATCCGATTGTGCTCGATGATGATCAGGACGCTCCACACATTGAGGAACTACCTTCTCCTCAACCCCATGTGCTACACAGCCTGGATCAACTCAATCCAGAGCTACTACGTTCAAACATCCTCAACTCTCTCATCCAAGAAAAGAATATCTTCCCTGTGCTCGAGTCATTGATCAAGCTTCTTGGTGGTGAACCACACTTTCCCTCAAGTCCTCCACCCCAACTATTCTCCCGCCCTTACGGTCATGACATCGTTAATGTGCAATCTCCTCGCGTTTCTGCTACTGCTGGCTCAACAACTATCGTTCCACCCCAAAAACGCAGAAAACTCAAACACGTGCCCGCTGGGGCAGTTGATTGGGATATCCCTTTCCCCTTCGCAACTGGGGAGGGTCCCGAGGGGTATCGCTATACTTGGGCGCGAGACAGGGCCGTACACCTCGTCACCCAGTTGTTGGAACTTATACAAGGTGCCACTAAAAGGGCTGCTATCAAAACTGCGAAGAGTAGAGGAACGTCTTCCAAAAGGCGGACTAGGGCTCAGAGCCATTGGTCATCCAGGAGTGCGTCTGTGGAATCACAGATCAGACAGGTCGGCTCGACGCGAGCAGACACCAATGAATCTTTATTACATGCCAGTTCCAACCTGGAAAGTGCTGCGTCGGGGACGCCAAGCAATGTGACGCCGGTGGATAGCCTCTCTGATTTTCTCGGCTCGTTGGAGTCACCCAGCACAGTTGAGGAGGGTAGTTTGGCGGTCTCTTGCGACTACTCGGCTTTCGAAGAATGGTTGTCCCAACTTCAACAGTTCATACCACTTGAGACCAATGCGCCTACTCCAGAGTCGGACTGCGATGCTTGCTCACCAGTACCCTTGGACTCTTCAGCCCCTGGCCTTGCGCCGAATGCCTCAGCGCAATGCGAGGCTGACAAAGACTCGCATGCGATACGAGATGAAGCAATTGATCCCACCTTGTTGGCCATATCTCAGCTAGGTGGATCAGCACCTCAGTCGCAGTCACCAACTTCACCAGCACCGACACTCGCGCCAAGCAACTTTGCGCCTGTGCTAGACACCTCAACTCCGACTACGCTCACCCACTCTGCGCGCACTTCGTCGAGCTCCCTCACAGAACTACTTACACCGCCCTCTGAAGTGTCCGCGGATGCACTGACGAGCACGATAGCACATCAAGACCTTGATTGTGGTACGTATTTTCATCCCTTGATTACACGAGTTTGGGCTTATAAATCTTACTTTTAGACCCTCCTGTCGATCAACCTGTCGAAAAGGAACATCACTTGCGAACTCTTTTGACAGAGCCGTTCAGGCGCCCTTGCATTACCCGGATCCAGAAAGGAAAGGCAAGGGCTAATGTGAACGAGGGTTCCCCCACGTTGTCCACGTCGAGTCGATCGACGCCCAGCGTAGTCTCCAATTCCAAAGGTCTCGACAAGCAAGCGATCCTTGATCGCGCACGAGAGCGTCGGAGACAGATTGTGGCAGAGATTGAACGAGCGAAAATTGAACTATGGGAAACGAGCATCGAGAACGCGGTGTTGGTGCATCTTACGAGGGATGGGTCGTCGTGTCCTTGAATCCAGACATAGTTTAATGTCAATCCCGCCTGTGATATAGCTCGGCGTCATGTGGGAAGCCGTTGTTGAGGGACAAGATGAGCATCACCAATCCAAGCATTGAGTAGAAACATAAAAGTCATATTCAGTTATTGAACATAAAACGTACATACAAACAACATGGACGATACTAGTACCCTGTTCAAAATCCATCATATATTACCTAACAGAAAATGGGCGTTTTGACCTTTCTCTTGCAAGAGTTCCTCCCTTGCGTGCTCACCTTCTTCACCCACTCATCCCAGTGCTTCACGTGCGAGTCCCATGCATCAGCCTGAGTCCCCAATGCCTCGAGTCTGTCGTGTTCGTTCAAGAAATCTTGAATCTCCGCTGCAACCTCCTTCGCCTTTCCCCTAGCACGCTGCGCCCGATATGCGAGACCCTCTGCCAGTTCCCAAGCCATCCCCCTAGAGAATCGAGCACTGGTAGTGACTGCCTCCGACGCCTCATACAACCACTGAGTGCCTCTCTCTCTAATCTCCTTCGCTCGTTTCTTGGCGCGCTCGTTATGTGCTTGTAATGTCTCCTTGACCATCTCGAATGACTCCACGCTCTTCTCCCAGTATATCGTTGACTGTTCGATAAACGTCGTCGCCTGCGTGAGGATCATCTGCGACTGTCTGGATATCGCTTGGACGAGTGCATCGAGTGCATCAAAGATGTCTTGCATGTCCTGGTTCATGGCCGCGAAGACAACGGATGCGTATTCCTTGACCACGTTTGGTACGGAAGTGTGCCCCAGGGAAGAGACGGCATGGGGGGTAGTAACCGGACCGGCAAGATAAGACGGAGTAGCACTCGTCTCTGGTATCACAGACAGCGCTTTCGGCCGATTGTCCGGAGGAAGCACAGAACAAGGAGGTTGCAATATGAGATCTTTAGAGAACTCTGAGCGTTCCGAGAGCGTTGACGGTATCATGCGCCGGAAATCAGTAGGGTTCGCACGTGAGAATGTGACTGATGTTGATTCCGCGCTAAAGACCGACAACGAAAAGTCTTTGAAATTGGATTGTATGACCACGACCGAACTGTCTAATGTTGTGGAGGGAGGAAGGCGTTCGCGATGAGGTGCCGATCGAAGCATTTGCCACAAGGAGCCGCAGGTGTAGTTGGGAGCGAAGGTGGGAAGGGTGGGAGAAGTGAATTGTTGAAGGGAAACCGGAAGAGCGGCCCGGACGACTAATCCAAGAATCAGAGAAAGAATTGCGATGCTGCGGACTCTCATGAGTCAGTCACGAAGAACCAAGCATCGAGGAACCCTACATCGTCAGAGTATGTGTACTCGTCATGATTCCCTTAGTTACATTGTCGCCGGACCACAAACGAGAGAAGGCCCGATGAGCGCGCGGAGAATCTATCATGTCGATTGAATCCTTGTCGATCATCTGAGGACCGTCTGGTGCGGTAATGCGGAGTGTTTGTTGGTCGGAAATGTTGAGCATGTCCCATGTACACTGAGGAGAGGCCGCCTCGACGTTACCGAAATCGGGTAGCTCACTGGAATAGGAGGGCAGAACTATTGGTAGATATAGCACATGTTCGGGAAGATTCAGTGGACGACATGGCATGAAGACGATGGCAAGGGGACGAACGCCGGAAAGGTCCATCAGAGCCAACTGTGTGAAGTTATAGTCAGTTGACTCTTGAAAACCATTTGAAACCCACATCATAACCCACATCATGAGCTATGTCAGGCGGCTGGAGGGTCCTGTCGAGAACAGTAATGGTACGGGGGAATGTACGGTCATGCTCAAAGGAGCCAGAAACAGTCAATCGGCGTACAGGCCCTTGCAAATTCTCGAGGTCGGAGTTAATGGTGAGACCAGCACCATGTGCAACTTTCTGTACGAGCTTGTTGACAATAGACCACTTGAAAACAGTGGGGAACCCATAAAGGAAAACTTTGAGTTCGGCCCCAGACGGAGGGACTAACGTTGCTTGGGCCTGGGTAGAGAGCATCTGTGAAGCGGAGGTCATGTCCTCATCGGTTTGTGGTGGGTCTGAAGGAGTATCCGAATTGGCGGGAGAAGAGGGGAGGTCAGGAATCTCCTCGTAAGATGTGCTAAGAGGCTCTCTACATGAACTAGTGATGGGGTCCGGAAAGGATAAGCGAAGATCACGAGATGAATTATGGACAGTAGAGGCATGGAGAGAGCTTGAATGCGACGAGCTGAGGGTGCTGATCATACTCTGATCAAGACCCTCCTTGACGCGTAGCTCTTCGGGAGAGCTCTCTTGAGTATGATCCAGGTCAAAATTCGCAGGATATTGGGGAAGGGAAGCCACGTGGGGGTTGGGCGCAAGGACGTCATTGGACATGCGCTCGTCAGCGCTGTCTTCAATTAGGCCTTCCCAAGCGTCGACGTCTCCATCGCGAGAGCTGCCATAGCTCAAAGATGAGCGCCTTGACCTGGAGCGAGAAGGATCCTCATGATCTGTCTCTCTCGAAGAATAGATGGAGTCATTGTCATCGGAATCCCTGTCTGTACTTGCGATGTCGAGCCAGTCAGAGTCGGAGTGGCTTTCGTGCTCCGAAATAGCGAAATTATCAGTAGGAATGAGCATTGCTGATGAAGCTGGTGGACGTTGCAACGAAAGGGGTGCGAGGGCTCGCAGCCTTATGTAGCCACCGTCTTTGGCTCTGTTTGACCCCATTCAGTGTCTAGTCACACAGCCCCAATTGTCCTACTTGGGCCGCCTCGCCATCCCAGCACTACGAGGGTCTTTGACTCTAACACGGAGCACATGTCGTGTACACTTGGGTCAAATCCTTGGCAGATGGAGAATTCCTCGCGGTCGTTGACGGGTAACTCTTCAATATGAACAACAAGAATGCACATGACACTCTGGTCCACCAACTTGCATGCTCACCATCGCGCCATGAATTGGGATTGGTCACGGTATCACCCTTGCACGCGGTATCACCAAGTAAGTACGTGTGATTCATGGTGAATCAGCGGTTAACGTTCCAAGATCCATTCGCGTATACAATGTCTTTCTACAGGGCGACTCTTTAACTCGATTCTTTGATATTCAAGACCACGCCGACCGAGCTCTTTATTAGGTCGCATAGCGGAGACGAAGATAAATGGCGAGATCATGGTTGCAGTGTTTACCCCTTTGACTTCATCGGAAAACCAACGTCAAACTGTGTGCTTGTTTCAACAGCGGGTAAGCTAGACACCCCTCCTGGGTGACGTTGCACTCACGGATATGATAGTCACCCGCATTCTTGACCACCTGGACCGTCTTGCCCCAACCCACGCTGGCCAGAAAGACTGGTTATCAAAAGTTCGTTGATAACCAGCACGTCGTGGTGTTCAGACAATACACTGGATTTTGAACCATCCGAGGACATACGAACAACACCGAGGCCTGTCCCTTTATCATTTTTGGACATCCCATGCAAATGGATAAATCAACCTCCGTGTGTCGTTCGACGGGAGCAGTATCGCATCTTCCGCACCGTCGTCCCGTGTCGTTCCGTCCCGTCTGCTAGGGAAGCTTGAGTGCCGCCGTCGGGCAGGCGAGCGGTCTGACCTACTCCAGATCCTAATACCCACGAATGCACGCTCATGAAGTTCGTCCTCGAAAGGAGCACTGGAAACGAGTCGGGTTCGCATATCTCTACATTGATGTGATCCTCTTCGGGCTGGCTTTTAAATCGATGTTCATTCTTTTGTGGTTGACGAAACTTCGTGCAAGATGATTGTTGGTCTACCGTCGGGGGGAACTGTACATTTCGCACTATGCTAGCATTACCGTAATAACACGATGATAACACGATGATTAGCCCCTTTCTGACTCGGCACGTGAGCGGAAACTGACTCGAGTCCAAGGTCTTTACCAATACCAATCGTGACCCGAATCAACTCCCTACGATTTAGACGACGCAAGCGAGTCTTGTCCATTTGGCTCTTTGGAACGCTACCAAACATCCGATAGCCTCAGAGTTCCGTAGCCCTTCGCGCCCTGTCGCTTTCAACCCGGTTGTCCTGTTTGTGATCGATCTGGGACGTGTCTCGTCCGAACAGAAAGTCTCCATAAAATGGAACAGGAGATCGACCACTTTGTGCAGGCAATACTCGTTGCCATCGATCCGTCACAGGTCGCACTGCATCAGCAAGCTCTCGAATACCTCTCCAGTGTCCAGCAAAATGTGCACGAAACGTGGCGTCTAGCTTTGACGGTATTCGTGGAGAGGGACTCCCAAGGACAAGGCCACAAGTATCCTCCTCAAGCTCGGTTCTCGTCCTTGCGCATGCTAGACGAGTTTTTCGATAACCGGTAAGCATGCACTCCTCCACTCACTGCGTGCAACATGGTGGGTACCCGTAATCCTAACCTACAACACAGGTTTGAACCACTCGATGAAGAAACGTTCAGAACAGTGCAGCAGTCCATTATTTCTTATATACAATCCGAGTATGTTTATGGTCCTGCAGAGTCGACAGCAACATGTGTGTCATTTCTTACCCTCTGCTACTTCATCTAAGCACTCTCACTTCTCTTAGTCCTACGCAACAAGTTCTCGCATACACTTACGTTGTTTTTTCTCTGTACCTACGTGGAGCGATGGCCCACGTTCTTTACCGACCTGTTCTCCCTACTCCGCGTGACGGGATCAAGCCCCCAGCCAAAATTCAACCGTCACGTGTCTTTGCTCCTGTTCCACCTCGTGCTTGAGATATCAGGGGAGGTCGCAGATCAAACCATCAAGTCTGCACGGACGTTCAATCCAGTTCGGCATACGCGGGATGCTCGTGTGAGGGACGCAGTTCGGGAGCGCGATGCCTCTTTAATTAATGAGGCCGTTCTTACGATCATCGCTGACGGCGTCGAGCGCATGGCGTGGCTACAAGAATCAGATGACACGGACTCGAAAACTCTGGCCGAAGTTGTCGAAGTGGTTGATTGGGGTGTGCGAACTTTTGGATCTTACGTTGGTACGTGATAGAGGTCGCAAACAGAGAAGACTTGGATGTTCACCTGTCTAGATAGGCTGGATCGACATCAACTTGACTGTGACCCCTACCTCAGTTCGTTTGCTCTTCACTGTTCTTTCTGATCCGTCGCTGCCTATCCGATTGGCGACGTCCGCTGCCCTGCTTAGGATTGTCTCCAAAGGCTTGAAGGAGCCGGAAGACAAGTTGCAGCTGATAAAAGTGCTCTCTCTTGGGCAGGTCATCGATGCACTAGAAGCAAAAACACGCGAGGAACAAATCCAACGGGGTTTGGATGAGGACGAAGGTGAAGAGTCGTATCGTGAAGCCCTTGGGAAGCTCCTGAATGTACTGGGTCTAGAAATTATGAAATTGATCGACGTAACGCGCTTCTGTCCCATTTGAACCTGTCAACATTGTCTTACACAATCCTGCAGGACTGTCCGAAACCTGAAGTGGTAGCCGAAGCCAAGCGGTTGCAGAACCAAATCCTGCCCGTCATGTTGCGCTTTACGGCGGACGACTACGATGATACTTGTTCGACTGTGTTCCCCCTACTACAGATGGTGCTCGCTAACGTATGTCATTATTGGCATTCGACTGATCTATGACTGACCTAAGTGCAGTACAAAAGGGCTAGGAAGGTATCTTCCGACCCACTGGACGGTGCCACCAAGTCCTTCCTTAACTCACTATTGGACGCCATTCTACTAAAGATGAGATGGGATCAAGACGAGGATCCCACTGATCTGGATGAGGATGATGCTGTGGCCTTTGATGGCCTTCGAAAGGTACTTGGCTTATGCTCCTTTTTCACAGCCACTAATCCATTGAAAAGGATCTGAGGACGTTCATGGATTCTGTTTTGACCATAGAACCCGATCTTGTCACTACAGCCGTTCGAGCGTTAGTGCTCACAACGCTCTCAGCATATAACAGTGGTGTGCATGTGGAATGGAATGATGCAGAGTTGGCTGTGTATCTCGTGTATATTTTCGGAGAAATTAACAAGAGTGCGTAACATAGAGTCTCTGCCACCAGCATGCTCACGCTCCCCTAGGTGGCGGCAAAGGTCGCGCAGCGTTCTGCTTAGCACCTGCGATACCTAAAGAGAAAAAAAGGGATGTCGACTATTCTGAATATCCATTGACCCCTCATGGCGAGATCTTGTTGGCACTCGTGCAGTCTAAGGTCTCGATATATCCACATCGTGCAGTTATCATGCAATTTTTCGAGACCGTAGCTAGATACGCCGACTTCTTCAAAATTCGCAAAGACTGCATTATGCCAGCGATGGAAGCTTTAGTTGGTAATCGGTGAGGGATACGATATTTGCTTTGAGCTTATTGCTTAATTCTTGAAAAGAGGCCTCCACAATACCGATAAATCCGTTCGGTCACGGATATTCTACCTTTTTCACAAGTTCATTAGAGAAGGCAGGAATGACATCTCCCCTGAGGTCGCAATTAGCCTGCTTGGGAGCATTAGGGATTTGCTAGTCATTCAGGTCGAAGTACCGAAGATCGAAAGTCCAGAGGATGATCCGCTCACGGAAGCCATCAAGAATCCCGGTATATTTGATTCGCAGCTGTACATCTTCGAGACCGTAGGCATCCTTCTCTCCTTACTGTCCAAGGCAGCAGAACAACAGGCTACTTTGTTCCTGTCAATTGTCACCCCTTTGTTGGAGGACTTGTCAACCAACATTTCGATGGCCAAGGCAGACAAAGACGTACTACCTATTCTGCGCATTCATCATACCATCATGGCGCTCGGTAACATCGCGAAGGGATTCCCGGATTACCCTTCCCCTGTTCCGGAAGGATACACCTTTGCTCCCCTAGAGGTGTTCCGACAAGCTGCGCAGGGCATTCTTCTCTCGCTGGAGGCTATGAACGCTGTTAAGTGCGTGCGGGACGCGGTAAACTGGTTCCCCATTATTTGAAGACTCCTTCGGCTAACGTGTCTTAGACCCGACATGCGTTTGCTCAAATCATAGCGACTACCGGATCCAATGCAACTCACCTTATTCCTCCACTGATGGCCAATCTTCTTGTCCATTTTGAGCCGTCGGAACTTGTTGACTTCATGAATTTCATCGGGTTGTTGATCCACAAGCTGCAAGTGAGTGTACACTCTCACCTGTATGTTCAGCTTCTAAACTACTCGCGATGCAGAAAGACATGTTTAATGTTCTGGATGAGCTCCTAGGGCCACTCAATGCTCACATCTCACAGTTGCTCTCCCAGCCAGTTTCTGGTACTGACGATGGTTTGGCCCACGTTGATACAAAGCGTTCATACCTCACGCTCCTTACCAACGTAATATCGTCCGATCTTCATGATGTGTTCATTTCTGAGCGTAAGAAAACCTTTGTCGTCACGTGTCGGTAAGCCTTACTCGTTTGACAGGGAATAAAAATGCACTGGAGTCCCTCCTTGAAAATGTCTGTCAATTTGCGCAGGATATCTCTGATCCAATCAGCCAAAAGTCTGCATTCTCTTTCTTCGGACGCTGTGTACAAGTTTGGTGTAATCCACAACCATCACCGGCTGGTGGGAATGTACCCGGTCCACAAATTTTGCCTGGATTTGAGCGCTTCGTTTATGAGCGCTTGGTTCCTGCCGCCTTCGCGGTTCTCTCCTCACCCCAGTTTAACCCGAAAGACGGACAAATGCTCACGGTGAGTCATGTAATTTTGTGAAGACCTAGATTCTGATCACCTTCATCAAAGGTGCTACTGGAGATAGCCAATTTCCTCCAAACGGTATGCAAAATTAGGGGCACAGAAGCCCATGAGTTCTTCGTAAGCGTGTTTTTGCCATCCCAAAGTTGGCCGCCGGACATGGCACTGGAGTTCACCGCAAAGTTGCGAGACTTGGACAACAAAGCATTTCGTAAATACTTTTCCGAGTTTGTAAAGGCGTCTCGTTCTCAGAGTGTTTCGTAGCATACATTAAGTTCATAGTAAAGTCGCTAATGAGACGTACATACAGGAGATCAAGAGTTGTGGTTTGTTTGGCAAAGGCTTTGGAATCTAACAAATGTAAACAATGATCTCAAATGCAAGTCAGGTACCAAATGGAACAATATATTATCTCTCTCTGAAGAATGGCATCAAGTGAGTTCCTTGTTTCAGAGATTAATCCTCTATCTGACAGTATTGTACGAAGCTCGTCGTCCAATCAAGCCTAAAATCGTAGGTGACTAGATCTTGTTCAGCGCGTGGCACCCTGACGTCTTCTCCACGCAGAAAGCACCGCGGAAGGTACGTTCACCCTGGACGATGAAACAGCGTTCAAAATTAAGAAGTTGTAGCACGAGGCGGAAGCATCTCCAGAGGAAACATGGAATCGCCTATCGATGAATATACGCGAGATCCATAACCACAACGCATCCAAGCTCTCTTTCGAAGAGAACTACCGGTATGCGTATAACATGGTTCTCTATAAGAGTGGTTCCATGTTATACAAGGGCGTTTGCCAGCTTGTGACAGAGAACGTCGAAAGGCTCGCCCAAGAGGAGATCGTACCCACTTTTCCTAGTCGCGGCAGCAGCGACCCGATACAGCAGGGTCAAGAAGCTGAGTTATTGTTGCGTGCGCTGAGACGGGTATGGGATGATCACACTGGAAACATGTCAAAATTGCGGGACATTCTCAAGTACATGGTACCTCTTTTCTTCGTGTCAAACGTACGAGTCGCTCACGTATGTTAGGATCGCGTGTATACGAAATCGAACGACGTGCCCGAAATATGGGACGCGGGTCTGGAACTTTTCTTGAGATGCATCATTCGTCCTCCGATACAGGATCACGTCGTTTCCGCCGTTCTGACTCTGATTCAGATTGAACGGGATGGCTACGTGATCAGTTGCTCGGCCGTAAAGGAATCCGTAGACGTGCTCCTCCAGCTCGTAGTCGATCAAGACGGCAAGACGGTCTACAAGAGGGACCTCGAACCGGCAATTCTTTCTGCTAGTGAAGCTTTCTACAAAGCCGAGGCCCAGCGTCTCGTATCCACTTGCGATGCTCCAGAGTATCTACGGAGAGTCAGTATCATGCTTACGTGGCTATTGTTACTTTGCTGAAGCCATGTAGGCAGAAGGTCGGTTCGTGTCTGAAACATCGAGAGTACATCACTACCTGTATTCCCAAACTGGCCCCCCGTTGCTCAGGACCCTTGAACAGTACCTTTTGACCCAGAACCTGACCACCGTTATCAGCATGCCTAACTCGGGACTTGACTCGATGATTGACCTGGATAAAGTGGAGGACCTCAATCGTCTTTATCGACTTTTCACAACAGTTGCCGCCGGCCTTTCAACACTGCGACGCTCGCTCAAAGACTCCATCCTCCGCAGAGGCAAGGACATCAATCAGTCTTCTACCACTACCGACGCTGCGGAAGACATTGACGTTGACGTTGACGAGGCCGACACAACAGTGACCGGGTCAAAGGGCAAGAGTAAGGGCAAAGCCCGTGCTCATGGCTCGCCTCAAACTTTGACATTGGCGTTGAAGTGGGTGCAAGACGTCCTAGACCTCAAGGACATGTTTGACCGATTATGGAAGCAAGCTTTTGAAAGCAACCGAGAGGTCGAGGGCGCATTGAACGAGGTATTTACGCATGACCAGTCACCTCCTTGTGCCAATATAACCACACAGGCTTTCGAAGACTTTATCAATCTCAATGATAAAGCTTCCGAGTTTATTTCTCTGTTTATCGATGAAAATCTCAAGAAAGGCCTTAAAAGTGTAGGTTACCATCGAACTTTGCCATGCATCGCTATTCACTACTCGTGTTTAGAAAACAGACATCGAGGTTGACATGGTCCTAGACAAGACGATCACTGTCTTCAGATACATCACCGAAAAGGATGCGTTCGAGCGTTACTACAAGAACCACCTTGCCAAGCGTCTGCTTTTTGGCAGATCTGTTTCTGATGATGCGGAGCATGCCATGTTAACGAAGCTCAAGATCGAGTGTGGCTACCAGTTCACACAAAAATTGGAGGGGATGTTTAACGACATGAAGATCTCTTCCGAGACCATGCAAGGTTACCGACAATACCTCCAAAACGTATTGGTGAGCCAAGGAAAGTTTGAAAATGTCATGGGAAGCTCAGTTCTCCTCCAGCCACCCGAGTTGGAAATATCTGTGACGGTGATGACTTCAACATTTTGGCCCATGTCGCATACTGCATCCACTTGTGTCCTTCCCGAGATTCTGTCCAAATCTTGCAAGTCCTTCGAGCACTACTACCTTTCTCGACACTCGGGTCGAAGGTTGACATGGCAGCCGTCCCTCGGGAATGCAGATGTACGCGTGCAGTTCAAAGCACGGAAACATGATTTGAACGTGTCGACGTTCGCCCTGATCATCCTTCTCCTTTATGAGGGTGTGGAAGACGGTGGCTTCTTGACATACGAAGTACGTGGCGTAGACATCGTGGAGGATCTGTACTGAGAGGTCTTTTTAGGATATCAAGTCCACGACGTCGATCCCGGAGCATGAACTGCAACGCCATCTACAATCCCTTGCCTGTGCCAGATATAAAATTTTGAAGAAACATCCGCCGGGCCGAGATATCAATGCTGGAGACTCTTTTTCCTTCAACAGCAATTTCACTTGCCCGATGCAGAGAATCAAAATTGGCACCGTATCTGCCAAAGTCGAAAGTACAGAGGAAAGGAAGGACACTCGGGAGAGGATCGATGAAGAACGTCAGTACCAAACAGAGGTACGGCGTATTTTGGGCCGGTGCCATATATCTGATTGAAATCCGATCCTAGGCTTGCATCGTCCGAGTAATGAAGGATCGAAAGCAAATGACACACAACGATCTTATCAATGAAGTGACCCGGCAGCTGGCAATTCGCTTCCAGCCTAACCCACAAGATATCAAGAAGAGAATTGAGACGTTAATAGATGTACGTCTCGGCAATCTGGTGTATGGTGAATTTGTTGTTGATTCGTGGTTTAGCGAGAGTATCTGGAGCGTTGTGATGACCGTAAATCATATAAATACCTGGTGCGTAGCCAGTTTCTGCTCACGAGTGTGCGATACGTCTTACCTCACTGTTCCATGTCAAGGCATGATCTTGAAAACCATCCCAGTTTCAGTTGCTTGTACATACTGTCCGTTTAATGGAGACTATCTTTTAGTCACTTTCATTTTCATTTGCCGCACGCTGACCGCAAGGATAAAGAATCATTTAGAATTAGCTACATATCAACGCTTGAAATGACGTGTAGGCTCAGAAGACAGTCACAACAGGGACAAGGTCCCCACCGCGACATCCTCCGAGGCTTGCATGGCCTGGGGTAATTGATTTGGGCTAAAAAACGGGATATTCCCGTACTCCGGTAACTACTGATGCTGGCAAGGAGACTCGACTTGCAGTTGGTTCACCGTCCGAACTGCCTCAAAGCGGTACACCTTCTGACCAACAGCTTAGCCACCCGGTCTGTCGTTCAATGTCAGCGAGATCCTTGGCAAAGAGAATGGTACGCACTCGTCACTGACCCTGCCGGGCCAGATCCGTGAGTGTCTCATCGATCGCTAATCAGATATAGGATTTTGTACGACGTCGGGGGTGAGTCTCGACATCATCGATGGGTAATAAGCTAGGAACTGTCTCCACGACGCTCCACGTCCATCGCACTACTGTAACATCGAGGGTCAGTGGACGAAACGTCGCAGAGTCGGATGAGGGACCTTCAGAAAGAGCACGAGGCACAAGACAACGGCCTAGTGGCTTTTGATACTGCGAGTCAGCCATCAAAGCGTCGTCGATGCCAGCCAAGGTCGACGTACCGCGCAACACCAGCCACGCCGAAGGGGTTTCCCAAAGAGAAGGTCAAACGGGACACGTCAGATATTTATACTGGCTTTGCCTGCCTTAGGGCTGGTCTCTCCCACGGGCAAATATGAAAATCACTAATTTATCTAGCATCTGCTCTAGTTTTACAACTCGTCCTTCTTGTGCTCTCCAGACCCATCGAAAACATCCCCGAGTTCTGTTGTGAGAAGGAATAAGTCACAGATGCTTCCCCAAGATAGTTCCGAGTCTTACTTTGACGCATGTCTGGGCCGAGTTCCACAGGGAGAACGACGTTGTACTCTATAAACAAGTTACCGCGCCCAGATTGTTCAAATAGAGGCATTCCTTCCCCTTCAAACATCTGCACGTAGCCTGCGAAACGTGTCAGGAAAGAGTGAGAAAAACAACTGCTGCTCAAAGACTTACCGGGTTGTGTCACACCCTTGCGGTCGATTTCTACCACGTGTCCGTCAAGGTGTGTGATGTTGCGCTTGAAGCCCAAAAGGGCCTGTAACACATGGATGAGAAGGCGTTTGCACGGCAACCAGGACATGACGCATACTTCATCAATTCCAATCGTCTCTCGCCAGTAGAGCGTGCTCTCCTTCCTCCGCCAGCCACCCTCCTCTTTCTTGCTGCGTACGCGCAAAATGATATCACCGGGCTCCCAGTCGGGACTCTCGTCTCCCTCGCCGTCAAATACTACATCGTGTCCCTCGGGCATGCCGGGTTCAATATCCAACGTGTAGTGTTGTATGTGCTCAACAACTTTTTCGCCCTTGCAATGTGGGCATTTCTTCACAATCACGGTCCCGCGCCCACCGCACTCGTTGCACGTGGTTTGGCCTTGTGCAAACATACCGGGGAATATCTGCTGCTTGGTAATCCTGACACCAGATCCGCCGCATCCGCTGCAACTGTGGATGTCGCCGTCAGACGCGGCGCCGGTACCTCTGCAGTGGTCACAAAGAATATGTTTTTTCATTGAAAACTGAATACGTCAACATTTATGACAGGCGGGCAGACAGGAGAACGCACGTCAATATTAGCTCCCTTGTACCTGGGAGAGGTTAAGCCTCTTGTAGGGACAGGATCACGGAAACACATACATGTCACCAAGCGAGACCTCAAATTCCATTATCACTGTTGGCCCTCGATGTACTTGCTGTTGGTGTGCGACTGTGGTATGTTGGGTGAGATGGACCAGTAATACATAAGGTGTGACTCACATCCACCACCGAAGAAACTGGAGAATATGTCAAATGGATTGGCATGCTGTTGTTGTCCGCCTTCATGTGCACGCAGACCTTCCTGTATATCATTTACAAGCGGTCAGCTTAGGTCGGGGGCAGTCAATGACCATCCTACCTCGCCATGCCGGTCATAGATTTGTCGTTTCTGTGCAATAAAAAAATGGGTGTCATTCCACCGTGTGCATATCCTCGACTTACAGTCTGGTCCGAAAGCACCTCATAAGCTGGAATCTCTCGTCAGTCCCGCTTGCACACATACCACGGAGAAAGACTGGTACCGTGTGCTATCTCGACAAACTTTTCCTCTGCTCCTGGGCCCTTGTTCTTGTCTGGATGATATCTGCGACTAAGACGCTTGTAGGCCTTTCTTATGTCTTGCTCCGAGGCATGCCTGGACACTGGAGATAATACGTCAGTCAAAAGACGAGTTGTGCCGTTCGATGCG
Organism: Hemileccinum impolitum; assembly: GCA_003316335.1. Lineage (NCBI taxonomy): Eukaryota > Fungi > Basidiomycota > Agaricomycetes > Boletales > Boletaceae > Hemileccinum > Hemileccinum impolitum. Next base: position 113,837 of record QFEQ01000299.1, read on the forward strand.
CGTCTTGGACTGACGCTCTAGTGTTTTGTAGAGATCTGCCGCGCTGACGAGGACAGAAAGGGCTAGCAGGAGGAGAAGGACCAGAGCGGACGACGCTGGCATCGCTGCTGAGGACGTACTTGACCAGGATAATTGCTCGCTGCAAGACACGTATATCACGTTGGCACGTGACCACTGCATAAAGCGCCTCCGCTCGTTGTGCTCGACGACATCCAGCGGCCAATGTTGGCCCGACCGCATCTTTCCCGGAGAGCCTTCATTGCGACTCGGTGCAGACACTACTCAGAGGCAGCAGCAGCAGCTTTTCCAAGTTACCACTCCAAAGTCAGAGGTCGTTCATTTTCGTGTGTACCAGTGACGTGACTTTGACCTTTGTCTTTTCAGCGATACCGTTTGCTTTCTCCCCGGAAGATGCCATCACTCATATCGGTGTCGCTGCTTCAGTTGCGGGCTATGTTGGCAGATCGCGCAAGGGACAGCCTAATGTCTCACTTTCCACGCTCATTGCCTCTATCCTCGCCAAGTACTTCCCTTTGAGCGGTTCCAGACCTCTCCAACCAACGCGCATACAGCCATTATACTTCCCAACTTGGTTCGTACGTGCTGAGCTCGAGGCTACGGCCTGGCTTTCTTCAGAGTCTGACACGGAAGGATCTCAGGTTTGTCGCATCACCCTCTTGCAAATCTGATCTTATATCCTAGCAGAGTGAAACTGCCACAGTACAGTTTGAAGATTTGTAGGTACATCTGGACGGTTTTCCTCACGGCGCTAACATTCTATTGATAGATACTTGCCAGGTATGCCTATGTCCATCTCTCGCCACGAATGTCGTGTTCCAAAGATCTTTTGATATAGGATTCGACATGGATTTCGGGCGCATCCTGGTCCGTGATCCGCCAACGAATATTGAGCTCGCCAAGCCATTCTCTCCTGATTATGTGCATCAGTGGGGACTCGATGTGATGTGCCTCCCGTACAACGTCCTGCCATTCGATATACTCGATAGAGCACGCTCACTCTCCTACACGAATGCTGTCATCAGTGAAAACATGCGTTTCAATCCACAATCTGTCAAGATGAACCTTGTGCGTAACCATGTTCGCAGATCGACCCTTCATTCATAGCTTTGGACAGGCCGCTGCCTACCCTGTTCTTTTGCCAGTGTATCTCGCGCAATATGTCTCACGAGAACCTTGGCCACCCGTGACTATAATATTAGCGGCTCACGACGATCCTGTGAGTACTATCGCAGATATCACGCGAGTTGTACATATCCAAGATCGTTTTTGTGCCAGGGTGTCCATTACATTCATATTCCCCATCCAGATGCTCAGGACAGCGTCCGACTCCCGTTTGAAGAGCTCGTTGCTGGTCAGGATGACTACATAGAAGTTGGGAATGCTCCGGAAGACGCAGAAGTCCGCGCCATCGTGGTTAATCCGTTGGGTAACAATCCTCTCTCTGACGAGCTATCGGGGTGGTTGAACGATAAACTGCAACGACGAGACGCTCTCGCTTCTGTGGCGGCTAGACAGCTGATCGACATGGAAGATCCTAGGATTCGGGGGTGGACGCAAGAGGAATTGGACCCCGTCCACCGGTGGTTACATATGGGCCGGGCGCATTCCTTTTTCAAGTCAATCTTCAAGGTGAGGAGTTCACCCCGGACATTCATCTCGCTCATAAGCTCAGCGATGACTTAGAACATGAACTTGGACGAGAGTCAGATTACCTCACTGAAGCCAGGGGCTCAGGGAGAGACAAAATTTGTGGTCGATCTGTTCGAGACATTTCTCAAGGCTGACCCAGAGAAGGCACAAAGGTGGCAAGAAACGCGTGCCGCATCAGCCCCCGAGTGGTGGAAGAAGTGGGAGGAAAGTCAAAAACTACGACGGCCCGTTCGGTAATTGCTCGATATCACCTCCATTCTCGCTGTGGCGCTTGTGGATGTCATCCATTGCTTATCCAATAAATAGCGACAGTCATTTCTAGACCAATTACCGGAATCCATTTAATCAACTTTTCGTGCCCACTTCCTGCCTGAAGGAGAGGCGGTGGCATGTCGAGGAGGGGGGTGTGGTGTCTTGGGAGGAACGACGACGTCGACCTTCTGGTGCATTGGGGATGGCCAATACTCCTTCTCGTGTACCACGCTAATGGGTGTCTTTGAGTGTATCTCCTGGTCATCTCTGCCCCAGTACATCCACATCTGTACTCCGACTACGATGTTTAGAACAAGGGCTAGAGCAAACCCTGCTGTCATGATATTATCGCCAACCTCGGTGGCGGTGGTGAAGAGTCGAGCGAGGCATCCCACAATTTGGGAGACTACGGCGAATGTTGAAAGCTGGCCTGTTGACTGGGAGCGAGCGTTTTGCATAATTTGAGGGAGCTTCGAGAACAACGATATTGGCAGGGTTGCAACTTGGAAGATTGCCAGTGTTTCCTTGGGCACGGCATAGAGAGCGATGGCAGTGGAAATGGTTCCTACAGCCATAAGGGCTAGCTGTCCCACGGTGTTTTGCGCCTTGCGGAGAGGTGTCGAGGGCAGGTAGACGATCAAAAATGTAATGAGGGTATTCTGGAGGGTAAGGAAAAGATTTTCTCCGTAGGTCGAGAAGGGAAATTCGTTCCTGTAGGAGTATGCTGTTGTGATGGCATATGCGAGTGTTTCAAGGATATATGCAGGCAGGGAGAGGCCGCGTGCAGACTGCGCGGACAGGACTTGGGCGAGATGAGTTTGTGGGGCGGGCGGGGGACGGGGACTTACTGAGCACCAGCTGGGGTACCTTCATTATGGAGCCCCCGACAACGATGCCGAGGCCCAAGCCCTTGGAGAGCGAGTACTTGAGACAGTCTACATCGCCGAGGTCGAGGTTCTGGACGAGAGAGGAGTAACATTTCTGAAAAACCTGTTCGTCGAGGATGAGGGGGAAGATGTGAAGGTACTTGCCTCGCCGATGATTGTAGTCCCGAGGTCGGCAATGAACCAGGGAAGGTTCCTCGTTATTGCGGTCATGGTGGATGTGGTGCAAGTTGTTATTATGCCATCAACGTGGACTCCAACTGTATGTGGCTGTGCTGATATTCCTTGGATCAGTACAGCAAGAAAAAAAATGGCCGAGTACGATCTCTCAAAGACGATCATCCCGTACTTGGATCGTCATCTTGCCTTTCCTTTACTCGCCCATCTTGTAGAGACGTCGCTCTTTCCAGTAGAGCAGGTCCAGGCAGCCCAGTATGAGCTCGCCAAGGGCACCAACATGGTCGATTATGCCATCAGTCTGTTCGAACAACTGCACCCCGACGAGGAGGTTCCTCAAGGTCCGTCTGTCTCCGAATCCAAATCTGATATTCTATCTCAATCTGGATCTCACAGAGTTCTCCGGAAAGCGCGAAAGGGCCGTATCGACAAACGAGCGCCTGCAGCAAGAGGCTCAGGCCGTCCTAGATGTGATCGAAAACCCAGACGTTGCACAGGCGCTTCGTCAAGATAAAAATCAAAATCTCCAGTATCTCAAAGACAATTACAACGTATGCATGAATATCTTGCCCTCCCCTCGTGACCCTGCTCAGCACCCTCCAGGTCACACTGGAACAAATCACAGCGCTGTACAACTTTGGCCAGTTCCAATACACGTACGGAAACTACAGCGGTGCTGCAGACTACCTGTACCACTTCCGCGTTCTCTCCACCGATTCCGAACTCAACACCTCCGCACATTGGGGAAAACTCGCCTCAGATATTCTTACAGGAAAGTGGGAAACTGCTCTTGAAGAACTTAACACACTCCGAGACGTTGTTGACTCTCGCTCACCGTCATCCCTTTTGACGAGTTCTACCGAATCTGCTGCACTTGCTCAATTACACTCGCGGACGTGGCTCGTACACTGGTCGCTCTTTGTCTACTTCAATCATCCTCAAGGCCGTACGCTTCTTCTCGAAACTTTCCTCTCACCTACTTACCTCAACACAATTCAAACCTCTTGTCCTTGGATTCTGCGTTACATTGCTACCGCTGCAATTCTCTCTCGAAAATCGACTGGAAACACGAATGCCTCTTCGCGTGTACGGCATTCTATCCGGGAGATTGTCAAGGTTATCCAAACTGAAGAGTACCAGTATCAAGATCCTATCACCTCCTTCCTCAAGGAGCTCTACATTGAATTTGATTTTGGAGCTTCCCAACGGGAACTAGGAGTCGCAGAGCGTGTTGTTGGTGACGACTTTTTCCTAGGAGAGTTTAGAGAGGAGTTCTTGGATAATGCACGTTACTTGATCAGTGAGGCATACTGCCGCATACATCAACGCATCGATATCGGGTATGGTTCCAAAAGGAGGTAGCAAACCGCTCATGTTTGGCCTCACAGGGATCTATCGGAGAGACTAAATCTCACCAAGGACGAAGGGGAGAAATGGATTGTTAATCTCATCCGAGAGACTCGGATGGGCGCCGATGCAAAGATCGATCTAGAAAAGGTGAGCATATGCACCAATGTCTCAACATGTTTCTCATGCGCGCGTCTACCAAGAACGTAATTGAGATTCATCGTTCACCACTCCCAGTGTACCAGTCGGTCATTGAAAAGACCCGTGGATTGGCTTTCCGTACCCAAGCTTTGGGAGCAGGGATGTTGCAACCTCATCAATCTGCACAGCAGAGTCAACCACAGCCGGTTGAGGGGGCACGGTAGTAGTTCAAAAGTGATACATTGACCGCGCGGTGTAAGCCCTTGGTATAAAAAGATTCCCGCCTGCTACCGCCCGCTGTTGAGGGCCCCTTGAGGTGAATTTCGATTGGGAGGCGTACATGGCCTATTTCCAGCATCTGCCCACGTTGCATCGATCCAGCCCAACGAGACGAAGAATTTCGAAACTTACAATATGTCGTAGCCACGCGTGATGATGTGCTCCACCCCACCATAGGCCACATTACACCCTCCCTGTGGAGTACCGATGGTTTGGTGGCAAACCAACATGCACAGCAAGACTCACAAGGTGTTCGCCAGTCTTTCCGGGAACTCTCGAAAGGCGTACAGTGGCCATTGCATGATAGAGATTCGCACCATTTTCCTCGTACCCGCCCTGCACCGGACGGCGGTGGGTCGGAATGCGACCGAGGCTGGTAGGTACCCACTCCATCGTCTCTTTATCGAACGGTAGGAGATCATAGCGCCCATAGTGTTTGACCTCGGAACCGCCATAGGGGACACGGCAAGGCGGGTCTAGAGATGGGCCGATTTTGCATGGATGCACAGAGTTGTTGAATATCGCTGAACCGAGGAAGATGGGGGTAAGAGCGTCGTCGTGACAAGGGGGTTCTTTGGTGTATGTCAGGTCGGGAAAGGGGGAGGAGGTGTTGAGTGCAATGCGATAACCTGATGGAGGAGGTCGCGACGGGGTGTAGGGAGGAGGAGAAAGCGGAAGAGAAGGATCTCTGTCCTTGTTCTTGCTGTCGTCTGATTTCATCTTCTGGGCTCAAGGTGTGAGTTCCCTTTCAAGGCAGTCTTGTTCAAACGTTCACCATGATGACCGTTTAACAGACATGTTCAAGTGAAATCCAGTTGCCAGTACGCAAAATGTTTCAAGCTGCTTAGTCTGACCCTCCCCAAAGTGACTGCCCCGCTCGCCTGACACAGTTACGTATAAATGTCGAGCAGGTAACATGTGCTAGTGGTCCCTACTAGTCCCTTGAATCCCGTCCACCAACAGTGCAATGGTGAGTGATCCTTCCCTATACATCTCGAGTCAAACGAATGCTTGTCCACAATTCAGATCATTAAAGAAGAACCCATTGATTCTGTGGTTCCTCCCCGTGGCTTCGGTTCAAACACCATCTCTTCCCCACCTCAGTCTCGGCGACGTAGTGGGAGGGTTGAAGTTGTTCTTCCAACGAAGAAGCAACTTTATGGGGCAAATCCTCCGAAATTTGAAAGGGCTTCGAGTTACATTGAGAAGAATAGGCTCGACAGTACGGTCAAGAAAGAAGAAATAATATTTATACCTCTCTCAGGCTTTTATGTTCGAAGCATCGCATTTCTTTCTTGCCTGTAACTCTTGGTGATATTGTCTCTTTCGGGGCAAGGTGGAGATCAAGAAAGAGGAAATACTCTCCGAAAATGTAGTCAATAGCCGGATCGCCCTCACTCCATCGTATGATGTGAACTTGGACCCTGCGATCAGGGATGTTACGACAACGAGAACCTTCACCTCCAAGCAATGGGGAGGAAACCCACAGTCGACCTTTCCAAGCATCCGACCAGATATGCTTGCCCGTCATGGCCTAGATGATTTTATGTTTTTGAATCTCTATTTCAACCCGCATGCACCTCAATGGCCAGGAGCTCCCGGACTATTTTTCGCGTCCTCTGCCCATCCAGAAGCACAATAATGGCCTGAAATTGAACGGGTATTAGTCAGGTTGAACGCAAATCGTTGGCTATATGTTGGCCAGTACCAATGCGCACCGGCACCTTCGCTCACACCAGAGGAGTGGAAATCTCAAGCGCCGAAGGTGAATACCCAGTCTTTGGATCACGGTCGTTAACTCCACGAGTCCATCTCACTTGTGACATCTTTTTTGTCAGGTCAAACAGACATGGTCGACCAAAGTTTCGACCCACATGTGGGGGATGGACATCCGGGCCAAAATTGTCCTTAAAAAGAGACACGGCAGGAACCCGACCGCACAAGAGCTTCACAATGCATCTAGTTCGGATGAGAAATTTCGCGCGACCCCGGAGGAGGTTGAACGTGCATTTGATGAAGGTCATGCTGTCCGTTTTTCAAACTTCCGTTCATACCCGCGCGTGATATTCACAGACAGACTTGGCAGTTCATTCAATCGTGGTGTATGAAATGTGTCGGCTACGACGAGAATTTCCAGCGCGAAATCGCAGCTGGCAATGCTGCTGCACACTGATAGCGCTTTCGAAAACGACACCCTCCACTCGGATATATCCCACCATTCTTTGGCACAATACTCACCACTGTTTCCAAAGCGTCTTGTACGCAGTCAAATTACATCCACAGAGACCCTTATGAGCTCGCCGCTTCAATTGCCTAGTTTTGTCTATAAGTTACCATGTTACATGCAACTACGTTCTTCTACCACGCTTGATTTGTCATCTCAATCACGAATACACATTAAACCACAGACTATTGATTGCGTTGTATGCCACCTTGCGTGTATGGTTGAGATCAGCCGTCTGAACATTCATTCATCCCAGACGCTGTTGTGTCGCCTAACTCTTTGAGCTCGGCGGCGGAGGCAGTTCTTCACTCTGCCACTCTGCGGAGGACAAGGGAGGCAGGTTTGCGACCTGCTTCGAGCGACGCGGTGTCTCGGATGGGCGCAGTGGGCTTTCCATGCTGGATTGTTCGACGACATTCGTCTCCTGCATAGACATCGAGGAGAACTTGCGGTAAAACGACCTACGAAGGTTCACGTTGAAGAACGAGGGAAGAGTGTTGAAAGCGTTTACTTACTGTGCTTCTTGGCTGCGCGCGCTGCTCCAAATTCTGCAAGCTTCTTTGAACCGCGCCAGAATATTGGTCATGTCATTGTAAAACTGTCCATGTTAAAACTGTAGTCTGCAGCGTCGACAGAATGTGAATCTACCTTGTGTCCTTCCTCTAAATTGCGTATAATCTCACGGTATTTCGCATAGGCAAGATTGAGATTCTGTAGTGCAAGTTCACGCTCTTTCACAGAACTATCCTCCTTCCGGGAGGATAAGAATTTCTCGTGTGTAGACTGGACAAAGATGTGAGACGCGAGATAAGGACGTGATGTGAAGACGAACTTTGATAGCCTCCAGTAGTTCTTCCTGTTTCTTCTGTTCCTCCGCAAGGCCTTGAATGAATTTGTCATATTTCGCAAGCTCTTCATCCGAGACATCGGTAAACATCGCTGGTATAATCTCAGCATCGCGATCGAACTTCCCAGCAGCTGTTATGATGCGGGGTCGTATATCGTCCACCTCGCCACGTCGTTGGACCCTGGAGACAAGATCGGCGCGATTGTGACGGACGTCATCAAGTGCTTCCAAAAGACCTCGCAGAGCACGAGCATTGACTTGGGTTTGACTCCCAACAACCTGTGTCTTTCCGATTGTTGATATAGTGGAAGAGGGAACAAGGTTTTCCAGCTTATCCTAGACTACCATGAGTGCATCTGAATGATTGAATGGACACATAATATTTACCTCGTCCAAGGTCAGCTGCAAAATAGATTTCTCCCATTCCTTCCATTTCCGGCGAACGACGTCATCGCTACCAACGGCTTCTGTGAGGATCTTCCTGTATCTTTCTTGTTTCTGGACGAGTTCTTGATTGGCTTCATGAGAGGGTGGTCTTTTTATCGGAACTTCTTTCCGCGCTGCTTCGTCCTCGGATGCCTCACTATCCAACACATCCATCGCCTGCAGGTGATGCTGAGTATATAGTGTCGTGGGGAGAGATTATCAACCAAACCTCGTCCAGCACTGCCAGGGCCCGACGGGCCAAGAGCTCAACATTCTCCAGATAACTTTCGATACGCTCGGGACCTTGCTCCAACCTGACTTCTTCGGCTTTCTTCAAGAAACTTGGAGGAAGTCCGATGGGACGTTCTAGTGCTTCGAGTGAGTACGGAAGGTTGAGAGAGCGTAACGTTCTGCATCTACAGTGAGTAAGGGACATGGGTAGCAGAGGGTACGGACTGGTCAGCGTCATTGTCGAGCTCTTGTGCAAAGTCGGTTATCCTTTCTTTGATAAGGGTCTGCTTATTATCATTGTAGATATCTTAAGACCAGATTGAATACTGGAACTCGGCAACGACAAGGGTCCACGTACCAATGGCCTCTCTAGCTCCCCAGCTCAGCAACTCTCCGAATAGGACCCGACCGCTACCCATCATGCTTCTCGGATCCGACAAGCCGGAGAGGAGGTTGCTCTGGACCATGATGACAGCTTGGATTGGCGTGATGGAAGAAGCTGGAGGGACATCTTTATGATAAATCAGATCATTATCACGCTCAGCACGGGCAAGATTTTTCTGTAGCACATCTAACAAGGACTTGACCGGTGTTGGAATCGATCCATTTAATCCGATTATAATGCAATACCTTGATATCCTGTACGACTGCAGGAGAGACGGCGTTACGTTTGACAGCATTGTACCCTTGCCTTGCTTCGGCTTCTGCGTCGATCAATCGCCGTAGCTCGTCACCGTAACTGAAAGATGGTCAATGTCGATATAATGAAGAAAGTTTGAATTTAGACTTGTTGGATTCGAGGTCGTCTGTGCTCTTTCTGTACTGTGCTGCTGCACGAAAATGGTGCTGCTTGGTTTCTAGGTGGAGAAGCCAAGTCTTGGGGTAGGATGAGCGGGACGAGCACAGTGGTAGGAAATCTGCAACGTTACTGGTGGCAATTTGTCGCGGACTTGCGGAGAAGTGGATTGCATGGAGTCCAAGGAAGTAGTGTACAGGGATGCAACTCCAGCAGCCAATTTTGCAATGAGACTGTTCTTGTACTGATCTATTGCAAGGGTCAGAATGGTTGTATCGAGATGAAGAACCTCGAGCACCTCCAACTGCGCGTTGCCATGCACACTCTTGGGCCTGTGCAAGCATGAGGAACTCCAAGCTGTGAACAAAGGATATAGTTAGATCGAGAGGAGACTCCTCTGCATCTGGCGGGATGATGAGTTTTGGCAATGCCCAAGTGCGAAGGAAGGTGAATGTCCCAGCGGCGTTCTTGCGCCAAGGTTGAGATTAAACGCGAGGCGAATGAAATGTTTGTAACGGACCTGATAATACATGGTGGCACGTTTTAGACCGTCATGACTGGACCTGTCCTCGGAAGCAGCGAGCTGGGAGTAAAGGGCGGCCAAGTTGAATAGTATGGCAGCCCTTTCGAAAGACAGGCTGCGAAGCGTGACCGGGACGGACGATGATGGAGCAAAGACGTGAGCATAGGAGAATTCGAGGCCGATCTGAATTGCGATGGATTAGAATGGATCGATGGACACTGAATGGCACAGACATCAGAGGGAAACTTTGTGAGTACAAACACGAGCTGCGCGTGGTAGCTACAAAAAGTTAGACCGATTTTTAGACCGAGACGCGGAACCGACCATAGGAACGCATCGGCGGCGTCGTTACGGGCGTCGGGGAGGATACAGGGAGCGCGAAGAGCTTCCCATTGAGAGATGTCGTATTTATATAGATCTGGATGATCCTGTGAATGGTTATGGAGGTAGTCGCGCACCGGGGCACGGATCTGTACAGGATATGTTTTTTTGAGCGGGAGGCTGAGATGGTTTGGCATCTCGTCTTGTCGCGCCACTGATTTCTCACCGGTCTGTCACTGGTTGGTTGTTGTTCCTCCTTGTCCTCCTCCTCCTCCTCCTCCTCCTCCCCCTTCCTCCTCATCGTCCTTATTCTCGTCACCGCCTCGCAGACATTTCTTTGACTTTCGGAACTTGTCGTTCCGGACTCGACCGCTCTTGTTCTCCCCCTCCATCTCACCATGTCCTACGTTGACCAGTCCTCCTCTTCCGCCTCCGCCTCCGCAATGGGCAGGCGACTCACGAACAGAAACAACAACCGCTACAGCGTAACTGCCCTCTTCAGCATGGCTGCAGAGCAGGATGTTGAGGTCGAGGATGATCTAGCAAGAGGTCCGTGTCCGCCCGCATCTTCATACCTCCACCCTTTCACTCCCTCTAAACAGCCCAAAAACGCCTCCGAGATCTCAAGGGAAAAATTTCTGTCCAGTCAAAGAAAAACTTTGTCCTTGAGCGCGATGTTCGCTACCTCGACTCTCGGATAGCCCTTCTCATCCAGAATCGTATGGCAGCTGACGAAGTGTGTCCTCACCTCTTTATCCCCCTCCTCAGTGTCTCACCCGCGATCTAGCAACGTGAAGTCGAACGAACACTGGAAGACGTCGATCCAACCGAGGGCCATTACCCCGATGATCGCAAACTTCAGCAGTACTCAAATCTTTTTTTCCTCCTCCAGTCAGAACCACGCCATATTGCCAACCTTTGTCGTCTCGTCAGCTTGTCTGAAATCGACACCCTACTTCAGACCGTCATGTTCACTCTCTACGGCAACCAGTACGAGAGTCGCGAAGAGCATCTCCTCCTTACCATGTTCCAGTCCGTGCTGTCTGCTCAGTTCGAAACTGCCACAGAATTCGGCTCCTTACTGCGAGCCAACACCCCCGTCTCCCGTATGATGACCACTTACACACGCCGAGGTCCAGGTCAAAGCTACCTCAAAGGTGTTCTTGCAGAACGCATCAATAGTCTCATAGAGCACAAAGATCTCAATCTCGAGATAAATCCTGTCAAAGTGACTTGTTCCGTTCCCCTTCGGCATTTTCCTCTTTGACCAACACTTTGGTTAGGTTTATGAGCAAATGATTAATCAAATCGAGGAAGAGACCGGCACGCTACCTCCTAATCTTCCCCGTGGTGTTCCTCCCGAAGTTGCGGCAGAGAATGCTGATGTTCAAGCGATCATTGCCCCTCGACTTACCATGTTAATGGAAATCGCTAACAGCTTCCTCGTCACCATCATTGAGAGTATGGAAAGTGTTCCTTACGGCATCCGTTGGATTTGCAAGCAAATCCGGAGTTTGACGCGCGTATGACCCTTTTTCTTCACGAGCTTTCCCACCCACTGACATCACTCGGCAGCGGAAATATCCAGAAGCCACAGACTACGCTATTTGTTCCCTCATTGGTGGCTTCTTTTTCCTGCGTTTCATCAATCCCGCGATCGTCACACCCCAGGCATACATGTTGGTCGATGGGGTACCCGCTAAACACCCTCGGCGGACGTTAACGCTAGTGAGCCATCATTCGTAATACGCATCCGATATCGTTTAATTTGGCACTCTATAGATAGCAAAGATGCTCCAGAACCTCGCGAATAAGCCGTCTTACGCAAAGGAAGCGTACATGATCACGTTGAATCCATTCGTTGAGAATAACAAAGCGCGGATCAACCAATTTCTCAACAGTCTGTGCGAGGTTGGCGACTTTTATGACACTCTGGAGGTGCGTGATCACTCGGCTCGAACCTGGCTCGAACCTCAAGCTCTTCAATGACGTTTGCACCTAGATGGATCAATACATGGCACTCTCCAAGAAGGATCTTATGATTCACATTACTATGAATGAACTGTACAACACCCACGCATTGATTTTGCAACATATTGAGACCCTCGTGAGTCAGCTGACAGTTGAGCAGAATGTTCTCACTTAGCAATGTGCAGTCACCGAACGACAAGCAACATCTGCGTATTCTTACCGATGAACTTGGCCCTGCCCCCCCTCAGGTCCCTCGTAAAGAGAATCGTACTATTGAATTGAACTTGTACAGTCGCTGGGAGACACCCGTTCAAGACCTCCACACGGCACTTATGGACTCGATCTCCCAAAGCGATATGCTATACATGGAGACAAAGTCTATTCTTGTCCAGCTCATCCGTTCTCTCCCTCATGCCGCCGAGAAGCGGCCCTACAACCTCGGCGCACTAGCAGAACGCGCGGCGACCACCAAAGATGCTACTCTTGTGCGCAAGGGCATCAAGGTGAAGGAGATGCTGCGCGAGCTTGAGGAGACAAAGGTCATTGACCAGGCAGATGGCTACAAACTAATGCAAGAAGAGGTGGGGGCAGAACTTGTTCACCTGGGCAACCTCCGGGATAAGGTGTTACTTGAAACCAAATCTCTGGAGGCTGTCTACAAAACGATCTGTGATCACAACAGCTATTTGCGTTCGCAGCTTGAACAGTACAAGGCATACCTGCAAAACGTCCGCTTGACAGCTTCCAAGGATAAGGGAAGCACGACGGGCGTCGGTGTTGTTACCGTTGGCGGGCGAGAGAGGAAGCCTTCGAGGAGTGCTGTTCTTGGTCCGTATCGGTTCACTCATGCACAGTTGGAGAAGGAAGGAATTATTGTTGAGAGCAATGTCCCAGATAATCGGTGAGTTCCTCGGTCCGTGAGCGTAATCGTTCGCCTCTGACGGTTTCATGTAGTCGTCCGAATATTTACTTTAATATTACATCACCAAGTCCCGGAACCTTTATCATCTCATTACACTATAAAGGACGAGAGAAGGCGATTCTTGAGATGGATCTGAAAATTGACGATTTGTTGGAGAAGGTACCCACTTGTCTTTTTTATACAACACAGTACTCAATCAAGCCATAGCAAAAAGATAACAAGCATCTGCTAGACCTGGAGTATGTCCAACTAAACGTACCGAAGGTGCTCGCTCTCCTGAAAAAGGTCTTCGCTAAACGGTGAACGACTGCCCGCGACACTTCTCCGAGCAGCCCATCTCCTTACTTATGCCATATTCATTCTGTCATACCCGTCACTCCTTTTCGTTTATTCTTTGTTTTCCGGCTTCGTCTTATTATGACGTACGCTTTCTGCCTTGTGACTCTGTTCGTTCCGGAACCTTTGGATGTATTACATGTTTAGTTATGTGTGTTTCTGGATACCTGTTTCCCTACACTCTGAATACTCTACCAGATTGCTCTGCGATCTGGATACACCCCCTCGATCATTGCGGTGCTAGTGAGTGTTACCAGGCGCCCTACGTTGCAGCTATGTTTAGCGTGGGTTCATTGCGCGTGGTAGTCACAGATCCGAGCAACAGCAAGCTTTTTTCATCTCTATTCTTCACTGAAACTCGGATGTTGCAGTCTCGCTGGTAGCTTATGTTTTAAATTACGCGGAGATGTTACGCTCATTCTCAATACCGACATTCTCGCTCATTCTTACTTTTTTCTTGGGAGGAGCCTCATCGACATTTCTACCGAGTTTGCAAGCGGGGGGCCAACTAGCGTCAAATGCGTCGCAATCAAACAGTTCAAATAGTACTGCGCCGAATAACAACGGGATTTCTCTTGTCACATTAGCTGACGACGGGTAAGCGGTCGTTTGCAGGTGGTAAAAGTATGCAGGCTCATTCCTCGGAGTACATACTATATCGTCATTGAAGCTGGTCAAATCAGCTTTCGTGCTTCGATAGACACTGGGTCATCTGATCGTTCGTCGGAATTCTCTATGCACTCTATCCCTGCTGAAAGCGGTGTCGTCAATAGTCTGGCTGGTCTCGACGGCATGCAGCACAAAACCTTGTTCGGCGGTTCCGAAATACCCGTTGACATATGCATCGCCGACGTTCGTATCGGTCAATAACAACGATACTGCGTTCAGCCTCAACTATGCCGATGGCACAAGTAAGTGTTTCTCAGCGTTTCTGCTGCCGAATTATCAAATGACATTATGGATTCCTCGAGGCGCATCGGGATTTGTTGCAAGGGAGGCCATCGAGGTCTCGAACGTCACAGTACCGAGCCAAGCGTTTGGTGAGCATGCTGATTCATCGCGGTATTTCAATGATTGATCCTTCTTGAATCCCATAGGAGTGGTAACGAACTCAAATGTCACGCTTATTGATGATGTTAGCGGTGTTCTTGGTTTAGGGTTCCCTCGGCTGTCAGAAATTTACGCAGCTACCCCCAATGGTGCGTGTTTCGTGTGAGGTCAATGACTTCAAACTCATCGTTTTCAGCGCCACCATTTCTCGCAAGTCTGTCTCAACAGGGCATACTCGACTACCCCATCTTTGGACTGCGTTTGACACGAAACTCAACGAGCTCGCTTGCGTTGGGTAAGGAAAAGTCGTGTTGCACTGACCAGCGGATTTTGATCAACTGACAACTCACAGGTGCTATCGATGCCTCAGTTGTCCAGGATGAAAGCAAGATCGTGTGGAATGAAGTTGTTCCGTTTTCTCCGGTAGGAACACAAACGAATACCTCCGGATACATGTTTTGGGCCATTCATATGACGAGCTTCGCAGTATGTACAATGCGAAATGCCAGTCGGGCCTTTACTTACTTTCTGGTAGGTAAATGGGAGTATGCTAACCCCGATACCCACATATCCCGGACCAACTGGAAATTCCTCGATTGCACTTTTGGATGTGTGAGTATTATTGAATGTGACCACGAATGCAGTACGCTGAAGGTGGGTCACGTAGTGGAACCCCTGGATTGTATGGACCATACCAAGACGTGGGTGATCTTGAGTATGTATACTACCAAACTTACCTCTGCTTCGTAGGTGACGAGACTGTATGCACTCTTTCCTGACAGCCGGCTTGTAGACGAGAGTGGGTAATTATTACGTGCCGTTCAAATGATCCACTCAGCCATCCTCAGGTGGACAATGGGCGATCCCTTGCAGCTCGTCTGCGACCATGACGTTTAGCTTTGGGTATGCGATAACCACATGCGTAAGCTCTTGCTAACAAATATAACAGGGATGGAACTGCATTCGTTCTTCAGCCTACCGACTATATGATCGGTCCGGCTGAAGGTAATCCGTCATTATGTTTGTGTTGGCCAAAAGCTTCGCCGCCCAGCACAGATGGTATTGATTGGCAGCTTGGTAAGACCGACCACTTCTCCCCACGAGTTGTTGTAACCACTTCTTAGGGACGCCGTTTTTGCGCACTGTATACTCTGTCTGGAGGTCAGTAGTACGAATCTTGGTCATGTTCACACTCTGACCACCTGAGCAGCTACGGTATCGATTACGTACAACCACCGATGATTGGCTTGTACCCTCTCAGAAATTCCTCAGCACCGGTCGAGCAACCTGCTCTCCTGGGTCCATTCTTCTCTTCTGTATCTGCCGCTGTGGCGACCACATTACCCAATTATCTTTTAGCAACTCCAACATATACGACGCCGCCCTACATCTTCAATACTTCTGTCCCTGCGGCTTTTGGTGAAATCGCAGATTCGGAGCTTGCGACCAGCACATACTTACCAATACTCGCTTCACCTGCGGTAGCTTCAACCGCGCTCCCGGTGGTTTCGGATCAATACACCCTAATTGCGACCAATGCACAAGGAGTGGTCTTCACGTCGACATATCACCTCACTGAACCCTCTGTAGTTCTCGGAGTACCTCCGGGGTGGAGTGGTACTCTAACGCTACGAGCGCCGGTTACTGCGCTTAGTTTGTCACTCCTCGTGGCAGTCTGCGCAGGTGCACGGATATTCTAGCAAACATTTACTCGTTGTGCTGCTAATGTTATACCCTGACGTTCTTGTCCGAAAAGCTAATACCTTGCTCTCTTTACATGGACTCTAGTCTCCAGACTGGACATTGTAGTGTGTAGTATCACAATTCGCGGTGTATTTGGGTTTGTGAAATACCTACTGACCCTTCTCCTGTTAGTGAACCCTTCTGAGCACTCGCCTGCAACAGTATTGCCTCTCCCTCGCATTGCTTCTGATCTTTCCCTGTAGTTCTCGGCCTCCCCCGGTATTGCCTTGCCCGGGCCAGTGTTTGATACTTTGTCAGGAGCACTTGAGGTCACAACTACGTCACTGCTTGGGATAGTCGGAATGCGATTTAAGAGGGTCTCATATCTCTCCTTTTTCTCATCCACTACACCATGCCCGCTCAGCGTCTTGCTGAACGAAACCCGCCCGCTGACCCATCCCATCTCCCCGATTCCGTACTGGGTTTCCGTGCATATGCCAGCGCCGAGTTCGTCATCACACCCGCAGAACTGTCCTCCCTCCGCAAGTTTACGCGAGCTGCGAATTACATCGCCGCCGGTAGTTACCCTAATTCAAATGTTTGTCCCTCCCTGTGCTCAGCGCGTCCTTAGCTATGATTTTCTTGAGGGACAACGTTTTCCTCGAGCGGAAGCTCACCTCGGATGACATCAAGCATCGCTTACTTGGGCACTGGGGAACCTGCCCCGGCCTTGTCTTGGTGTATGCGCACCTGACACGCATCATCAAAAAGAGAGATCTTGATGCGCTACTCGTTGTGGGGCCCGGTTGGTTCTGTTCCAGAGTATATTCTGTATATTCTAATTTATTTTACCGCTATTCCAGGTCACGGCGCTCCGGCCATTCTCTCCTGTTTGTGGCTGGAGGAGTCACTCGCAAGTTTCTGGCCGCGTTACTCCCGTGATAGAGCTGGGTTGACGAGACTCATCACGAAATTCAGCACTCCGGGTGGATTCCCGAGGTGAGCTCCACACGATTCCTATTCATTCAAAGCTAATAGTTTCCTAGTCACATCAACGCCGAGACACCTGGCTGTATCCACGAAGGCGGAGAATTGGGATATGCCCTCGGCGTGTCATTTGGCGCTGTGATGGACAATCCGAACCTCGTCGTTACGTGCATTGTCGGTGATGGAGAAGCTGAGACTGGCCCCACAGCAACCGCATGGCATGGGTTCAAATATATCGATCCGGCAGAGTCAGGCGCGGTACTGCTTATTCTACGCCTCAACGGGTTTAAGATTTCGGAGCGCACCATTTTCGGATGCATGGACGACAAAGAGTTGATTGCACTCTTCAGGTTAGCATGATGTTATTCAACTATGTGCACTCACAAATGCATCTCCAGTGGTTATGGCTACCAGGTTTGTATCGTTGGTGACCTGTTAAACATCGATAGGGATCTCGCTGGGGCTATGGAATGGGCTCTCGACGAGATCCGCCGTATTCAGCACGCCGCGCGCTCGGGGAAACCTATCATGAAGCCTCGTTGGCCCATGTTGATCTTACGAACCCCGAAAGGCTGGTCCTGTCCAAAAGAGTTACATGGGGAGTTTATAGAGGGTTCGTTCCGTTCACACCAAGTGCCACTTCCCGAGGCCAAGACATCGGAGGAGGAGCTCAAATTGCTGCAAGATTGGTTGGCCAGTTATCACCCCGAGGAGCTCTTCGTTATGCACAGTTCGAAAGGCAACTCGGAGATCGAGGGTGCACCAACGATGGACGTTACGGAGATTATTCCTGCCATCAAGGAGAAGAGGCTTGGCTTCAGGAAGGAAGCCTATGCAGCCTTCCAGCCATTGACCGTTCCCAATTGGAGGCCGTTCGGTGTCCAAAGCGGTCGTCAAGCAAGCTGTATGAAAACAGTCGGCAACTTTTTACGTGAGGTCATAAAAAAGTCGGTGCCCCATTCTTCTGTCTTGCTGAAGCTTAGACTCACTCCATTTGTTAGCAATCCGACCACCTTTAGGATCTTTTCCCCTGACGAACTGGTTTCAAATAAGCTAGATGCCGTATTCGATGCCACCGGGCGGAACTTTCAGTGGGATGTCGCTTGCCGTGCTCAGGGAGGACGCGTCATTGAGATTCTCTCTGAACACACTTGTCAAGGTATGCTCCAAGGATATACACTTACTGGAAGAACGGGCCTCTTCCCGACATATGAAGCCTTCGTAGGTATCATCCACACCATGATGGTGCAGTATAGCAAGTTTGCGAAAATGGTTTGCATTGTCGATTTGTCTCCTGTAATAGGTTGACAATTTCTACTGTTTAGGCTTATGAGACTGATTGGCGCCATGACATTGACTCAGTCAATTACCTGGAAACCTCCACCTGGGCTAGACAGGAGCACAATGGTTTCTCGCACCAAAACCCTTCATTCATTGGTGCTGTGCTCGACTTGAAACCGAGATTGGCGCGTGTTTACCTCCCGCCTGATGCGAACTGTTTCCTTTCTACTATGGCACACTGTTTGAGGGCCAAGAATTACATCAATCTGATGGTTGGTAGCAAGCAACCGACAATGGTATGGTTAAGTCCAGAGGAGGCGGATCGTGTGCGTTATTTGGTTCCCGTGGGTTGTCGCCAACTAATCTCCATGAAGCATTGCGTGGCTGGTGCCTCTGTTTGGAAATTTGCGAGCACTGACCAGGGAGTGGACCCGGATGTGTATGCGAGCTCTTTGTGTTTGTGTTCTGCCTCTAACGAATAGTTCAGCGTCCTTGTTGGGATCGGTGCAGAAGTTACTTTTGAGGTGATTGCGGCGGCTGCCCTCCTCCGGAAGTTGAATCCTGCTCTTCGTGTGCGTGTCGTGAACGTAACGGATCTGATGATTCTCGGACCGACTGGAAGTCATCCTCACGCCCTGCGTGATGAAGACTTCGACTCGCTTTTCACGCCGGATAGACGTGTCATCATCAACTATCACAGTTATCCAATTGAGGTAAAGGGTCTATTGTCTGGTCGGCCAAATCTCGATAGGATCTCAGTTGGAGGGTCAGTTGCTACATTTTCCTGACCGAGTCTCACCAATAACGACGACCAACAGGTATCAGGAAGAAGGGACTACTACATCTCCTTTCGATGTTCGTTTTTATTAATAGTTTTTGCTATGCCCCGCTGCGCACTCACAAGATATGCTCAGATGATGCTTTGCAATTCCGTTTCAAGATATCACGTGGCAGCAGCAGGAGTTCGTGGAGCAGCATTGCACAACGCAGAGGTCGCGAGCGAGGCTCACGAGATGGTGAGCCGTATCATGCACCTCGCGGCAAAGGACAAGGAATATATTTATTGCGAGGGGCGAGGTAAGCCCGCCTCAAAATCATATCTTCCAAGTTATTGATTGACGTCATTAGACCCTGATGGTACTTTTGATACTCCTGTCTTCGATAAGGAAGAGTTGTGAAGTTTCAGTTCTGGCGTTGGTGTTTTGTAGGAGTAGCTCCGAGCCTATTGCATGAAATCGAGTCAGGTGCAAAAAACGACAGGCCTGGGACTCGAACCCAGAATCTCTAGCGCCGGAAACTAGCGCGTTACCATTACGCCAACCCGCCATCGACGACACGATGGACGTTTATCGAGCCAGAAGGGTGGCGGCGTGACTCATGGGCTGGAAGTATGCGTCGTCTTACACGAGTTTTCTCATGACAATTCCTGCATCAATACACGATATATCCTGAGCCCTGAGAAACGTACAACTCCAACTTTGAAATGCAGTGCTGAACCAATGCAAACTCGCCAAGACGAGTCGGATGGGGGACGTATTCTTGAGCAGGCCAGAGGGCAATGGCTAGGTCCAGAGTCGCCCGTTTGCTGATCGGAAACGGTCCGAAGGCGTGTTTCTGGCCCCCGTTACACGCAGATGGAAGACGGTTGGAGCATGTAGATGACCAGTCGACTTGGCCCCTCCGTTTATTTATTTCAAGTTCTTCGTCGCAGGCAGGCAGGTTTGGCGTCATTGTACGTGTTACTTTGATCAACGTTTTTTTCACTGGAGCACCGGCCCTCTCTCCCGGTCCTTGTGCTCTCATCAACATTCCGCAGCGCGAGAGAAACGTGCTCGACACCACTGTGGTACTGGTGTGGGGTTCCTTACTCCGAGGTCTGGCCATTTTCACGCGTGTGCTATATGATGGTGCCCCTCCCCTCACCGTGGTTGTTCGTTTCCACAAGACCACGCGTTTTTTTTTTTTTTCGTTCGAGAAGCGCCGTGCTTGAGAAAAAGGGATGGGTGCTTGTGCATTCGACGTGTTTATCCTCTTGCCGGGTCACTGAAGAGAGTCTCGGAGATTCTGTCCGCGAGCAGATGCGGTATAGCTGGCGATTTCAAGTGTCAAAGAGCGCACGAACGAGACGATGATAGATGGTATTATGATACATTGAAAGCGGTCGAGCAAGTCATGGTCATGTATGTACAAACCCGGGTGTAAAGTACGCTCACTGCCAACAGCCACGGGTTCATCTACTTTTTTGGTCGCCTCTTCACTTCTTCTTCCTTGCACGCATGCAACATGAGTTTGTTTGGATGACCCGGGGTCATACCGCTGTGTCCCTTTGACCAATCGTAGGAGATGGCATATGCAAAGATCGTGCCGTTGCGATTAAACGTCGTGGCACTGATCGGGCCGGGGGCAGCCTCGAATGCTGTGTGACAGATAAGAAAAGCCCTCGAGCTTCCATTACAATAGAACGTACTCTTTAGCCGCGTGCGCGCGTCTTTATCCCAGAAATGAATAGTTCCGTCGGATCCTATTCATACAAGCATGAACGCAAACACGTTTCAGGGTGGTGGATGGAGCGCACCGCAGGTAGAGAAAGTTCCATGGACGGGGTGGAAGGAGATATCGTTTACGGCATATACCAATGATTGGTCTTTTGCGTTTGGGGTCTGATCCCTGCGGTGACACTTGAAAGAAAAGTTATTCCTGCGAACACGACAAGGATCAACAGGTTTGTCGTTCCTCGTTCACAAATCCTTACGTGCTATCCTTGTCCTCGACATACCTGTATAAACGACAGGGTCAATGACGCGCAATGGGTGCACCTGCGGAGGACGTACTGTATGGCTACGCGACCTTCGATGCTGCCGACTGCAAATCCATTACTGGGTGAGTTGGTGAAGCAGGATACGACACGGGTCTGCCACTTCAGGGGAGATGTTATGGTCTGCGTACGCCGAGGTGAACATGTGTAGTTGGCGATGTGCGATGGTGAACGGACCTTGTACGCTGTGGATGGGTTTGACAAATTGTATATTTGAATATGACGGTCTGCGGTGCCAACGACCAGGAGAGGATATTGGACATCCATGGTGTAGCAACGTTCCGGTAACTGGACCGATGCCACAGGGTTTGCTGAACGGAGGTCCCAGTACTAACGGACGATGAGGGGATCAGCGCCTGGTTCGCGATCGATGGTGGGTGGGTGCAGACCTTGAGTGTTTTGTCCCAACTGCCGGTGGCGAGAATGCCGCCTTGTGGTGTTTCTATCCATTTGACGACTTTTATTGGCGCATCATGCTGCGCGACTTGTGTTGTTTGACCGTTTGTGATGTCGAACATGCGTGCGGCGTTGTCCGCACCGCCCGAGATGACCTTGTTGCCGTCCTTTGGGTGGGGTGAGAAGAGGTTGAGATGTTGGGGATGATGTGACGGACCTTGTTCCAGCAGACGCTGAGTACGGGACCCTGGTGGCCATACATGGCCTTTCCCTGGGTCTGACCACCTGCACCGACCTCGTACAGACGGACCTGGATGTGGTATTAGTGATTGGGCACATATAGCGCAATGCGCGTTACATTGTTGTCCCAGCTTCCTACGGCGAGATAGTCTGCGGCAGAGGAAAATGAGAGGGAAGATATGGAATCAGAGGGAGGTTCTGGGACCTCGATATCCTTGTCGGCTGCTGCAGCGGGGGTGGTCGAAGTGGCCGCCGTGCCAAAGAACGCCATGGCAGGAGGAAGAACAAGACTACACAGCTTCTCACGCCACCCGATTCTCATGCTCCGCCGAGTTCATGCTGGTACCGCATGGACCTGGGCGTAGTTCGCGGCCATCCCAGAAACCCTCGCGTTCGCACACGCACACTCTCGATGTCCTCGCACACGCACACGCTGCTCATCCAGGAATGCACCACCAGCGTGTCGCCAAGTCCGTCTTGTTCGATTGTCGCCGTGTCATTTGCACACTGTTCAAGGTCGCCGTGCGCGTCATCGTCGCGACAGTAGTCAAAAGAGGCCGACGTGCCCGTCGGTGCACCCAGGTTGACTGATTCGTGTGGCATGTGGGTGCCATCTTACCATGACCCAAGACGTTTCATCGTGCAGGTGAGATGCGACGAGGTTCATCGCGACAGTAGTCAGAAGGGGCCGTCGGTGCACCCAGGTTGACTGATTCGCGTGGCATGCCCGACGATTCATCGTGCAGGTGAGATGGATTAAGAATGTATGTAATGAGCACACATTAGTAAGATGAGTTGATACAGTCTATGGGTGCCACACTCAGAGCGACTTTTCCTTTACGACCTCGAGGAGTGGGTCGAGATGGGACTCTGGCTGGCGATAGGAACCACCGGCCCGATCGGCCCATGTAAAGTACTGCGGAGAAGTGATAAGCGGACAAAGGGGGAGCAAGGGAAAGCGTGTGTACCTGACCGTAGTTAACCGTGAAATAGAGATGATGGAGGGTGTGATGTGCGGGACCGTTGATGACGTGTTCAAGCGGATGGCCGGTGATCATGTCGGAATCATGAATCTGTATGATGCATGATCATCAGATGATAACGTTAACGGTGTGAGAAAGGGGGTGGATCGTACGAATATGCTCCAAAAGTTGACAAAGACGAAGAGAGCGAGGTAGAGCCATCGGTGGAGGGGAAAGAGAAAGACGAAGAGGTGGTACGGGACAGACTGCATGTAACCGTCGACAGGGTGGAAAGCATGGGAAGCAAACGGGGTGGGTACTGCCCAAGGTCAGAGCCGACGAGAAAAGAAGCGCGGGGTGAGCACGCACTTATCCACTTGTGATGCGGCTTGTGAAAAGTTTTGTAGAGCATGGGATGGTGCAGGGTACGATGAACCCAGTACACGAGGTAGTCGGTGAAGACCAAGAAGCTGATGAGGGGTGAGCGTGGGCAAGAGAAGGTGGAGAGAGAGAGAGAGGGACGTGCAAGGGGACGGAGAAGACGAGGTAGGGCCAGCCGTAGTCGGACACGTTGTCGTAGAGGCGAGAGTAGCCCAAGACTTCTGCTTGGAACCAAGGGAGGGTCAATAGCGTCATGCCGGGGAAGGCGTTCAAGCTGGATTGAATCTCGAATCGAATCTGGTTTTTGATAAAACGTGGATGTTGCATCATGTCGTGGTTGAAAATGAATTTGTAGGAGAGGCCGGCAAAGATAAAGTAGAGAAGGTGGATGCCAGTCATGGTGATGAGGACGAGGGACAGTAATTGTCTGGGAATGTAATCTCGAGGCCACGCCGACGTCATCGAGGAGGAGGGGACGAGGTGGGTCCAAACGGTGTCGAGGAGATACTCGTCTGCGATGTGGAGAACGAGGTCCATGATGACGAGGACGAGGACGAGGACGACGAGGACGGGTAAGAAATTATATAGTATCGGACCACTTTTTATTTTCTATTTTTTATTTTTTACTTTATTTTCATTTTCATTTTCGGATGCATGGCTGGTCAC
Source organism: Hemileccinum impolitum (assembly GCA_003316335.1). NCBI lineage: Eukaryota > Fungi > Basidiomycota > Agaricomycetes > Boletales > Boletaceae > Hemileccinum > Hemileccinum impolitum. The sequence continues at coordinate 137,646 of QFEQ01000299.1, forward strand.
GCTTCTTTTTGAGCAGCCAGCTGAACGCAAGGATGGCCAACAAAACGTCATCTCCTTTCTCTCTCTCTCCTCTTTCTCTTCTCCAACGCCGTCTCTCAAATGGGCCAAATATTTGCATGCACTCGCCGCCGCAAGCAACTCGATGCCTTTGCAGACGACGAATCCAAGGCCCCTCCTTCTCCCCTCGTCCCACCCGCCCGCGAAACCATCTACATTCCGTACGTCCCCCCTCTTCTCCTCCCATATCCCGCCCTTATCAGTCACATCAGCGTCATGGGCCCCACCGGCAGCGGAAAGACGACGGTCTGTACCCCATATCATCCACCGCGCCCACTCATCTCGCTCCTAGTTCATCAACCTCGCCTCAGGTTCAAACCTCAGACAAGGCGCCGGCCTGGAGAGCTGCACAAATCAGCTGCAGCAGTCAATCCCCTTCAACGTGGGCAAACAACAAGTCATCTTGATCGACACCCCCGGATTCGACGATACCACCTTGACAGACACCGACGTCCTCAAGCTCATCGCCGCCTATCTCGTCACCACGTATGCCCACATCCACCCCTCCGTCCTCCCTCGCTGACTCACATCACAGCAACAAGCAAGGCGCACGCCTCGCCGGCGTCATCTACATGCACAGAATATCCGACTTGAGGGTCGGGGGTTCTGCTCGCCGCGACTTTAGAATGTTCCAGGAACTCTGCGGCGAAGAAGCCTACCCAAACGTGATCATCGTCACCAACATGTGGGGCTCAGTCACTGCGGAAGACGGTAATGCCCGAGAACTCGAACTCGCTACAAAGCACATCTTCTTTAAACCAATCCTCGATAAGCGTGCACACATGCTCCGCCACGATAACACAAAACATTCCGCTCACCAAATCATCCACAACTTTGTCGACAAGGAACCCATCGTGCTCCAGATACAGCGCGAGTTGGGCGAAGGCCTGGACATCACCCAGACCGCCGCATACAGACAGCTCGATAAAGAAATGGCCGACCTCTGCCAACGACACCAGAAAGAACTGCTCGCCCTCAAGGAAGAGTTGTCCGACGCAGAGCGGTCCCAGGACGAGGAAACACGGAGAGAACTCCAGGAGGAAATGACCAAGGTGGAGGCAGAGCTGCAAAAGACGCAGAGCCAAGCAGCTCGACTCGCCTCCGAATACCAGTCCGAATTACGCAGAATCGAGGAGCTTCTGCAGGTCAAGGAGGGGTGATTCACCCATCTGTCTTTTTTATGTACTAGTTGCGAGCTGGCTCGTCATATTATTCTTGCCTTGTAAGTAGGAGCGGTCCAGATCTAGATGTATGTAGTCCACCAATCGTATGTCTACCACTGCCTCTCCATGCACCGCTCTCGACGGGGTATACGCTCTGGTCACTCCGCGAAATCGCCGTATTCGTCAATGGCAGCAGGACTCATCGTGGCCCTAATAACCGATCAGCGACAACGCTGCAAAGGCCAGTGCTGGGCGTAAACACCCGCGTTGTGAACACGGTGCGTGGTGCAGGCCCTTCTCTACAGAAGATATAAGGATGCGCTCACCCTACCTCTCAATCCCCCAATCCCCCTCCCCATCGCATTGACCGTCATGGCTGCCCGCGGAAAAGAAATACGAATTGCGTACGATCTTTTATGCCATCATCCACCATCGTTCTTGACTCCATCCACAGCGTCATGGGTGCCACCGGAAGTGGTAAATCGACTGTACGCGCGCATCTGAATACGACGACCCGCTCGCTGATCTTCCTCTAGTTTATCAACCTCGCCAGCGGGTCCGACTTGCCCATTGGTCGTGGCCTAGAGAGCTGTACGTCCGAAGTACGCACCTCCAAGCCATTTCTCCTCAACGGGCGCATCGTCACCCTGATCGACACCCCCGGATTCGACGACACCACCCGCAGCGATACCGACATCCTCTCGTCCATCGCAGCATACCTGTCCAACACGTACGTGTGTCCTTTTCTCCCCCCCCAAAAACGTCCTGGTGATCGACCACCATGCACAGGTATGAACAGGGCGCAAAGCTCGCCGGCATCATTTACATGCACCGCATCTCCGACGTCCGCATGGGCGGCACGTCCAGGCGCAACTTTCGCATCTTCCGCGAACTCTGCGGAGACAGCACCCTCCGCAACGTCCTCATCGTCACCAACATGTGGTCCAACGTCGACCCCAAGCTCGGCGAGGCACGCGAACGCGAACTTGCCAACAATGACAAGTTCTTCAAGCCCGTCCTCGAAAAGGGTGCGCGTCTGCTTCGCCACGATGCGACACAGCCGTCCGCCCTCGCTATCCTCCGCCATTTGATCAATTCGCAAGCGGCGACGCTGCTCATTCAGCACGAGCTCGTGAACGAGCACAAGGATCTGGCACATACCGCTGCTGGAGCCGAGCTCACGCGCGCCTTGAAGGAGCAGGCCAATCGTCACGACGAGGAGCTCAAGAAACTCCGCCAAGAAATGGAAGCCGCAATGCACGCCAAGGACGAGGAGACAAGATCAGAGCTCCAAGAGGAGGTGGACAGAAAGCGCGAGGAAATCGAACGCGTGAAACGGGATGCCGAGCGTATGGCGGCAGACTTTGTCGCGCAGAAATCTCGACTCGAATCCCAGATCGCGCAGATGGAGACCGAAAACCGTCGCTTCATGGAGGAGCTCGGGGGCTTGCAGGAACAGGTCCTCCAGGCTCGCAAAGAAGTCGAGATATCGCAGGTCGAACATGCACGACGCGAGACCGAGCTCTTGAATGCGAAACAGGAGGCGGAGGAGCGAAAGGCGCGTCAGCTTGAAGAGGAGCGCAAGGAACGAGAACTCGCCGAAGCACGGCACCAGGAACACCTACGCTCGCTGCAGCACGAAATGCTGCGCGTTGAAGAGGAGAAGAAACAAGCTGAAGCAGAGCAGGCAGAAAAGGTCAGGGCGGAGCGCGAGCGGGCCCTCGCGCTCGAGGCGGAATTCCAACGTCAGGCGAAAGCCAAGCAGGAAGAAGAAAGGGCCAGAATACTAGCAGAGGAACGTGAGAGAGCTCGCTTGCAGGACGAAATCGCAAAAGTCAAACAGGATATGGAGAGGGCTGCCGCTGAACAGGAACGCCGCGAACGTGAAGCCGCGTCTGCCGGTCAAGCTCACGCCGCCCTCCTCGAGCGGCAGAACCAAGCCCTCCAACGCGAAAAGGAAAGACATCAGAGGGAAATCCGCGAGGAAACTGAGCGCGTGCGCCGAACCTTGGAAGAAGCCCACTCCAAGAAAGAGCTAGAGGCTTTGGCTCATCGGAAAGCGGAAGAGGCTCGCATTCGACGACTAGAGGAGCAACAACGCCTCAAGCTGCGCGAGGAAGAACAACGCAGGCTAAGCTTGCAAGAGCAGCTTGCACGCGAACGTAGGGAAATGGACATGGCCAGCAGAGAAGATCAACTTCGCAGAGAGAGCGAGGTAGAGATGGTGAGGCAGACGAAAGAAGCAGCAGTAGCAAAACTCGAGGCAGAACGCCAACAAGCTAAGCTGCGAGAAGCAATTTTCAAAAAGCAGCTCGAGGAAGAAGTCGAACGAGTTCGTAACGCGATGGAGCAAGAGCTCGCGGAAAAGGAACGTCGTGCGGCGGAGGCAAAGCGGGCCGCGGAGCTCTCCAGAGCGCTGGCACAAGAGGCTCAAGAGAAGGCCAGGTTGGCAGAAGAACACGAACGCAAGAAGAAATTGGAGGGGCAGTTGGCGGTGCTTCACAAACAATTTGCCGAGGCCGAGGATTACCGAAGACGACTCGAGGCCGAAGCAGCGGAACGAGCACTTGTGGAACGTCAGAAGTATGCCCAATTGCAAGAAGAACTCGCAAAAGCCCGACGGGAGGCAGAGGCCGCAAGAGCTGCAGCCCAAGAACGGAATCTCAAGAAAGACCCACCGTCCGGTTTCGTCCTCCCGATACCATTTGTCGTGTGGAAAGCTGCCATGCATTGGCTAGGTGCGAGATAGACACTGCCACTGGACTTGCGAGTTGTTGTTGTCGGACTCTTTCTTCGATTCTCTTCGTCCGTATGTGTTAGCGATGTATTTCACCGTAGTATCTATTTGCACCTTTTGTCGATGTTTTCGTCGACCTGTATATAGTCGTCTACAATATTTGATGATCTGATTACTCACGGATCCTTGGTCACAAGGCCATGACTTTGTCATCTGAATCGTTGGCATCGGCCGTTGATATGATCGATTGATCACCGTTGAGTGTCCATGTGCAACCTTGGCAGATCCACGTCTACGATGTCCAGAAAGGTTTACCGGGTCTCATTGTCTGAGCAATTTGAATGCCAGTGTCTGCGCGCTCCGCGGGTTTCATGAAACAGGAACAACAACGCTACCCACGTCTGTGGGACCCGACGGTCCAAGAGCCACTACCGACGGCTCCGATGCTCTGCGCAGCCGCGCTGTCGTCACGGATGACAAGGGCATAGTGCACGAGACAGCAATTCCGCATCGCTGTGCGTGACGAAAAGCACCAGACGTGAGTTGGCGCTCTCGCTAGGTGGCATTTGCTCAGTTATTGCCGTGATGGATGTCAGGCTTGCCAGCATGTCCTCGGCGTAAGTCGAGTCGTTAAAATGGTTGGTCAGACACATCGTCGATGTGACATGTCCGATATGTCCCGTAGAGTGGCTGCTCCGAGGTCCTAGGCTTTCAATTGCAGAATTTTTTGCCTCGTTTTCAGAGTGGCCTTTGGAGGGCCACAAGCATTCAGCTGCCCGGAAAACCGCTTTATTGCCTGGGCCCTAAAAAAACGCCTACCAACCAGCGCAGACGCGGACTCTTGTACATACCAGCACAGCATGTCCTTGTCAACGCCAAAACTCGGCAGTAAGCGAGCACTCTCTAGCCATTTCAAGCTGTTCGTCTGTCCTACAGACCAACACGCGTCTTGCCAAATTGTGCTTCCCGATGTCGATGACAGTGCCCTCATATCGATCTAGCTCCCGGTTGACACGTTGATCGATAGCCGAATAACCCAGGTGGTTCACCGCTTCCCCGACGGCGCTCCGCAATTCGTGACTTCGTTCCCCAATCCCACCGGCAAAAACCAGTGCATCAACCTCACCGCGAAGGGACATGTGATACGCGCCGACGTAGTGCAATACGCGGTCGAGCACAATGTGAAACGCGAGCGTATACGGGTCATTCGAGGCAGCCGTTGGTGGAGCGAACAAGTCGGCCTTGCTGGTGATTTCCTCAAAGTCGGTAGTCCCCGTCAATGTCTTCCAGCCCGACTGACTATTGAGGATCTGCTCTGCCTAAGTTTCTACGGTGAATGCAAGAGATGCAATAAGCAAACGGGAAGCAGACCCTCGTGACGTGGATTCCTTTGGTTGTCATGGAGCCGTAGCTCAACCGACTTGAAGGCTCGCTTGTGTAGTGGAAAATGAGACTCGGATCAACGTCTCCTGCCCTGGTGGCCCCGGGCAGTCCACTCAGAGGTGTAAGACCCATGGATGTGTCGATGGACTTTCCATGTCGAATCGCGCAGGCAGATGCTCCAGATCCAAGGTGCAGTGCGACGATATTCAGGTCATCTTCATTCTGAGGAACGCCAACGTGAGCACCCTGGAGCTTTTAGAAAAGGAGGGTAAACCTTGTTTAAATGTTTAGCGACCATGCGCCCGATGAAGGCATCTGAACATCCTAGTATGAACACACAGGCACACGGTCTGAGGATGGACACTCGCAGCTCAATCCATGGAAGCCGTATTTTCTTAGACCGCGAGCTTGCGCAATTTGCTGATCGATAGCATAGGTCGAGACGTGGCGAGGCAGGTCCTTGTGAAATGTGGTGTCAAAGAATGCGATCGACTGGGCGTGCGGCAACGCTTTGAGGCATGCGTTTATGACGGGGAGTGCAGCGGCGTTGTGCCTGTTCAACGAGACAGCTTAGTCAGGGCGACACCCGGGGAGTTGAGGGACACGCGCAAAGGAGCGAGATCAGACAATGTCTCGATGTGATTGTATGACTCTTCCGAGATGACTGTAGGCTGGGTGTAATCGCCGCCATGAACAACACGGTGGCATATATGCTTGACCTGGCTGACATCTTGCTGGAGATGGTCAAGAAAATAAATAAACGCAGCTTCGTGATCGCGAATCGAGGGCTCAGACAGGTCAAGGTGTTTGGCTGGTGAATCCGTGTGGACATGTTGGAACGTGACCTTGGTTGGAGGAGAAGAGATGGAAGAGATGGTGCACGTCAAAAGAGGGCGGGGCGCATTTGACTCTTGCGGTACCCGCTGGTAGAGAGAGACCTTGAGCGAGGAGGACCCTGCGTTGACCGCGAGTATGAGCGACATGAGAGAGACCCTTGTTAAGCCCCTCTTCTGCCCGTCCGAGTTTGGCATATCCCGCGCGACTACTACTAGGCCACTACTATGTTACTCCTTGTCCGCAATGAACAATGCCGAAATGAATCAGGGTCGTGCACCTGTTGAAATATAGCCCTACAAACGAGCACTGCGGGAGAGAGGAGAAGCCAGCGGCGATTCCAAAACACTGGAAAGATTTTGACTGCGAATCCGGAAGTAGCAGGTAAGGCCCAGTAATCACTATATCAGACCCTTGATCACGCACCGATCTGCTGCGTCTCGGAAGGCTTTGTGGCGGTTCCGCGATGATGCCATGAACCGGCATTGTTATTGCGGACATCGTATATTAACGGTGCTTACATCCTCATTTTCAGTACAGGTTCGTCCTAGTGGACGCGGGAACTAAATGTATCAGATAAGCCCCGGTGGAACGAAGAAACGACCAACACTTGACGCGTAAAGGCACGACTTCCTTGTACGGTGTACAGCCTCCGTTTGTACATCGGAGATCCTAAAGGTACCCCAAAGTGCGTCGGTCGATGAGCACGCCGTGATAGAGCTTCGTTCCGGCACATTTCCAAGATGGTGCTTGGACCCGAACCAACAGGACCCATCACTTCACTAGTGCGGCCGAATAGTCCCGCGAAGAGAACGCAAACAAAGAATTTGCGAGTACCCCGCCGCCATCGCGGCGGTCAGGATGGACTCGGAGATTTAGCCAACCGTCGGCCCGGCAAGTCCGTTTGAGATTTAGGCAATATCGCGACTGACACTCCACAGATTGGCTGAAACGGGGCTGGATCTCAAGACTATTTATGCGCAGATGCCAGTCGAAATCTAATGGCATGGCAATTTACCATTGATTGGTCGAACGACTGGAATGCATTTTTGAAAAAGGGAACTTGAGGCCCGCCCCTCTCGAAAAATGCGCGTGCGTGTGTTTCTGTGTGCAGGGTTGCAGTATCAGCAACGTAATGGTTGTCCGGCGCCATCACTGCCACGTTCACTCACGAGGGACACGCCAGCCTGGTGGAAAAGTAGAACCCGCGACATGGCAGTACCCTACTCGGCCCTACTGGCAAGCTCTTGAGAACATTGTCGCTCAGGTGACCAGTTTGGGGCGATTAGCATCCGGGTACTGAGATTTGGACGGTGAGAACGGAGAAAAGGGACCAGCATTGGGAACCATCTCGCCCGCATCTGCCACATCTCGACCATGGTCGCTTCTATCTCGGTCTGCAAGTCCACAGATCATACCGCAAGAATCGTTTCCCGATGCGATGCTTCTGAACCGCCCGGTACCGGACCCGGTGTTACTACGATGCATGCCAGTGGTCATGGTGGCAGTCCAATGTACGGTGAGTGCTCGGACTTGCTTCCAGACACTTCTTGACACGCGCTGGATTGAACCTGCCAGATACGACAAAGTGATCTTCCAGCTCGTGGCGTACCTGGAAGCGACCCTGATTCATGTCCAGAGAGAGATCTGGTTTCGAATCTACGCCTCACATATCACCACGACAGGGTCGGATAGAACCCCAGCCGTATTAACTAATGACAATGACCTCTCTCCCATTGGCGGAAATACCTCGTGCCAGGCGCAGACCGTCTCAGTCGCGAAAGCCACTGATCTGATGAGGCTGAGGTGACATCTGGACAACAGCCGTCTCACATGCTCAAACGTGTGTGCGGCCGGTACAGTCATGATCCCACAAACTCCTGAGCAACCCATATCTAGCAATCTATATATCAGGCAAAAGTTCTCAGCTTCCACAGTCCCACCAACCAAAATTAGAAAGGTCATGATCAGGCTGCCGCATCGAGGGAACCTACTACAAGTACACGGTCACTATCAGCACACGAAATTAGGAGGAAAAAAAAAAAGTACACATGAATAACTAGATGCTCTACGCTAGTCCAGTACGAACTCGGAACCGGAACTCTCGCAACATCAGTTACTCGAAGCCCGTGGAGATAAGACTACAGGTAACTTCCCCTTGGTCGCCACAAAATAATCCTTGAGATCACGGTCCCAGGACTCGGGGTCATATCCATCCGCGTATCGGAAATCCAAACGCTGCATCATCATGCACAGGACGGTTCTCATCTCTTGATAGGCGAGATTTTTTCCTACACAATTTGCAGGCCCGAATGAGAATGGGATAAACGCCGCTGTGTTATGTCTGAAAGGAGCCTTGTCCGGGTCGTTCGAGTCCACGTAGCCCAAGGCTCGCCTCTCGTCCGCAGAGAGCCACCGTTCCGGCCAGAATGTATTGGGCATTGGCGAAAAGTTACGAGGATCGCGATGGAGCGAATAGAAGTGAACAAAAGCGCTCGCTCCCTCTGGCACAAAGCTAGAAATTGTGGAATGAGAAGGAGGTGAATAAAATAGTTGAACGACGTACCAAGGTCCCACTACCTTTCCTCCACTGCATTTTGTCGCCCCACGCTGGCTTCCACTGAGGACGGGCGGGAACAATCGGAGCGTCTCGTTACTGAAACGGTATCATCTTAACTATACTCGGCATCCAAAAAAAAAGCAAGAGAGCTTACATTACGGCATTGAGATAGTTCATTTGTGGATGGTGTGCAGTGGATATGGCATCTTCTCCTGGAGGGTAATAGCGATCAACTTCCGCTTGGAGTCGGCGGTAAGCAGTAGGGTGGCTCAATAGAGCCCAAAATAAAGAGCTGAGCGTCGTCGCAGTGGTGTCTGATCCCGCCACTATAGCGAGAACGCCATCAGAAGCAACCTCTGCAAATGTGGGAGGGGAACGTTCAAGCCCCGCTTCATCGATCTGAAATGTGATGCGTACGGTCGTCTCGAATCCAAAGAATATGGTGAAAACTACTCACGAGATAATGAAATAGATCCTTGGACTGAGAACCTTGGGATCGTCTGAACGATGCGCGTTCCTGACAGAACAAGCGGAATTTCTTTAGGTCGCCACCGATTTTTGGCAGTCTGACGTAGTATTTCCCTAGCCAGGGGAGGTGGGTCAAGATGAGAGCGAGTCTGAAAGTCCGAAAGGTTCATTGTTTGTATCAGTCATTCGTCCATGTACGTACGGTAGTCCGCTTTCCAGGAGGTGCCAAGTATTATCCTTATCACCGTCACGCAGCATATTTGAGCCGCCCCCAAATCTGCACAAGACGCTGAGATGAAGAGGAAATTCTGGCGGAAAGGAACGACTTACGCCATGTCACTCATGAAATCGAAACTAAGCATCATATTAGGTGACAGACGGAAAGAGAGGGGAGAAAGCTCACGTAAAGTGACTAATCCATTCAGCCAGGTTGACGGGTTGCTGTTGCTTTTCGAGGGCAGTTACAAGCTCGTGAATTCGTTTTCCAAGAATCTCTTCGTAACCCTTGAGTGCGGCTGAACTGAAACCCCTGGTCCATGGTTTCCGGCGGCGGGCGTGCTCTGCAGGATCTCGCAAGGATATCAATGATCTGATGTTGGTCTGCTCAGCCATACGACCGTCCCAGTCTAGAGCAAATGAGTGTGGAGGTTGGACAAGACAAGCAACGTCACCGTACGCGGTCCTTTTGGAAGGCCAAAGTAGCCCATCAGAGGGGAAATTGCATCGGCGTTGCGAAAGGAGAGCTCGTTTGGACCTTGGGTTGGCAGAGTGAGATGGAGGAAAAGGATGGGTACGGATGACTGCTCACCGATTCTTACGACGTCACCGTATTTCTGGTGCAATTCGTAATAGTATTTGTGCTGCTTGCCGCCCGAGGACACCCAGGCCATCCAGAATTTGGAGATGCGGCACGGGATGGGACCTGGATACTTTGCTAGGGGATGGAAGGGGGAAAGTCGATAGACGAGTATCGAGAGCAGGATGGTGGTATAATAAAGCAAATACGTGCATGCGAGGACAGGGAGGAAGGAAGAGAAGCTAGATGAGAGCACGCGGGTCAGGATAGCGGGGACGACGATGAGGAGGGCAAGATGGGAGAGGGGGTTAACAGGTTCATAGCGATTGAAGACGAGATGGCAAGCCTTGTGGGAAGAGGTCAGGAAGGGGGAGAGAGGAAAAGGGGGTTGTGATGGCTCACGATGCCTGCTGCCAGGATGAGCATGGAAGCGTCCATTGTGGAGAGAGGGAACATATGGGCTTGATTGACGAGAGGGAAGGGGGACATTATAAACCCCAGGGTGGAGACGCTCACGGCTTCGGAAATCGGAAGTAAAAGCAGGATCGACTTTCCGACAATCTGGCAGTTGATTTTTGGCTCGTGAAGGGGACGAAAGAGGATGATCTGTGAATAGAGATCGGAGCACCCGAGATATCGGGACACGGAGTTTCTGGAAGCAGCATCGAATGCGGAGGAACCGTGTTGAGCGCCATGACAAAGAAAGAGGGAAATATCGGCTAGACAAGCGAAGCCGCGGTGACGGGAGGACGAGTGCCGAGCAAAAAGCAAACTTGAGCTGGGTGATGTCCGTGGAGTTAAGTTAATGGACAGGAGAGGAAGGACCTCGTGTGCAAGTGGCACCGAATGCGGTGTCGGAACAACAGCAACGGTCGTGGATCCACTGTATCGCGAAATATGCGAGGATACAGGACATCACGACGAGAAGACCCGTAGTAGCTGATCGCGGGCTCGCACTCGCGGTAGCCAACCGCCCACTCGAAACTCACCCCGTATACGACAGATACCATCTTGGGTCTTGCCTTTTCCAGTAGCCAGGCCCTGCAGGGGGAGGGAACATGCCGTACCGCGGCAATCGGTCACTCTCCTCCTCCTCTCCTTGTCAAAACTGACCCCCACCACCGGTCCCACACGGCCGGTCACACCACCACAGGACCCACTTCAATATGATCATCGGGCCAGCGCAAGGCAACCATCACAACCCAAGGGGGATCAATCGCACCCTGCGCGATTTATCCACATCAAACTCGGGTCCGAACACACCAGCGTGAGTCGTGACCCCGTACGGAATAAACCTTGGAAAATCTACAAAATATACCAATTTTAGTTCAGAGCCCCGTATGCAACCAGAGGTATCCCCGAGGACGCGCTATATCCACTTACGCAAGGAAAAAGATTTATAAAGCCATCAGACCGTAGAATTATATTGCTTTTCGAAGGTCACAGGTCTAGCCAGCTATGATATATGTCAATGATGGCCGGCTTACTCACGAACGCTTGCGTTTCGCTTGCATAGAAACGCGCTGTGCAGCACCCCCTCGAGTGGTCACGCCCACCGATACGAGATATGCAACTGAATGCGGCCGGACCCTTTCATTTCTCGATGAGAAATCTACAGTCGGTAAGCTCAACCAGTCTCTTCCGCTTTTCACAAGAGTTCGATCGATAGCTATGATCGCCGCACCACTCTCCGCCGCACTTCGCCGCCATTAGAACCTCAATTTACATCAACCTGAGGCCTTGATGGGGTGAACTGAGCGGTCAATGAAACATGATATTGATATCCTTGGTCTCACACCGTGAGGGTGGCACACATATGGAGCAAATAAAATAAAATAATTGTGAAATGAGAGCGCACTTTCTCCGAACGTGCTACGGCCGAGGACTCGAGAAGCAAACGCAGCCTTCATGACCCAACGACCAGGCGCACAGCGGACTGCTACAACGAGCGCTGCAAGTGATGGTCCAGGCAAGTTCCGGCATGTCAACGGTGTTTCAAGCCATCGAGACCCGCGGAGGACGGTCAGCTTACAGTTTTATTCTTCACCGCTTGACGCGTGATATTGTTCAGTGTGGTGGGTCAGCACATGAGACAAAAAATGGAGAGGTCAAATCCCGCGCGCTTCAAATCAGATAACTGCCTTCATGGGTATGGTGCAAACCTTGATATCGGAACTACACACGGTGGGGCACGGCGTCTGCCATCAGCGATGACACCACCAACGGTCTAGTCACGAACCCTAAATTAACGGATATGGTCAAAACCACAACAGCATTTCCCCGATTGATACGTCCTCATGTCTGGAGATCTGGACAAGAAGCATCCGTATGATAAACCAATGCAAATGCCCGCAATGATTAGCCGCAAGAGTTGCGCCCGACCAATTTGTGCATGGATACACGACATTCTGAAGCGAGCTTGGAGACACGCATGAGAAGCATGGAGGATGGGAATGACACTGGACCTGCTGATAAGTCATGGCATAGGTCAGCACCGTCGAGGTCGGAAATGCAAATGGGCGTTCGCCACTGGAACCGGAGGTCTCAGGAACCCAATCATCCCGGCGCTAACAAAGACTCAGATGCGCGATGGCAGTGAGCCGGAGGACGATACTGCGCTATTCAAGTCGGCGAGTGTCGTAGCGGATCAGTATATTTGATCTCCGACTCAAATTAAACCGATTTGGCATCTAGCCGATGCCCTGCCGAGCACTTTCATTTTCCGATTCAATGCCCGAAACTCTGTGGTCTTGTCAGTGGCAGTGTCTGTTCATTCCGTTGAGCCACGGAAGATACCCTGACTGACCGTTAGCTATGAACGAGACTCGGTGGGGTTGTTCGTTGACACAGTCATTGGACGGACATTGCGATCACTGTGGCGGCGATCGCGACTTCCAGCGTTATGTCATCGTCATGTGCCCCCAATCTTCACACGGAGCTCTGTTCTAATACTACCCCACACGCGTCTCCTCACAACCAACATGTCCGCCCTCCTACGTATCCCCCCCCGCACGTACAAACCTTTTCACTGCGCCCCTACCCGCGCGTTCCACTCCCCCTTTGTCGTCCTCAACGCCACTAATCGCTTGACGACCCCGACCCCAACCACCGCCACCTCCATCTATGAGAAGCAGGACGACGCCTCCCCAGAGCCGCACGTGTCTTCCTCTGGCACGCGCACATACGTCGTCTCAGAACCTGATCCCTCCAATAATCCGTACGAGGTACCTTCGGGTGCTTATCCAACTTCCGCACCGTACGCGCAACCCAATCTCAAGGGGTTGCATAGCTCCACCACACCGGGCGGAGTGCGGCAGTAAGAAGCGTCGGGGCTCGTGAGAGGATATAAGCCCGTTGGTCTCACGCAGCTCGTACCAAATCGGGCAAGTTCTAACTTGTCATCAGCCAAGGTGACAAGTGTGGAGGAGAGGAGAATAACTGGTGTCGGGTTCACCCTTTTGTTCATCAACTCGCATGGACGCATTAACTTTTTCTTGTCACGTTTGCGCCGAGTGTATGATTAGGCAGATTCGCAAACTTATGGCCGTTTTTATGCTGTCGCGCTCCTATTTTGTACTTCTTGTCTCTATTCCCATTTCTTCGTGTACTTGGCTTTATCGACCCGTGTCTTGTTCCGCAGCTTCTTCACAGAGTCTGGTCCAGAAAACAAGAATAAAAACTCAATTATCTTCCGACAGTCGGAGGTTTCCAATCCTGTCTCGAAAGCAGAATAAAGTAGAGACATACGCAATACACAAGCATCATGATATAGACAAAGGAACGATCCCTTTTTCCACATGGGAAATAAAACGATGGAACTGAGAGCCGCAAGAGGATAGTACCATGTAACGACTGTCAAGGGTATGAGTTAAGTTGAGGATATTGTCGACCTGCGAAAGAAAACGACATGATTCCCATCAAGTTCAGCAAGGGTAGATAAGCGTGCATAATAGCAATAGGAAGAAGATAGGTCGTGCACTTGTCGTCGAGTAGCTCGTGCTCCTGTTTCCACGTTCAGTCGATCAGATTCCACATGTATCCACAAAAGCTCACCAGAGTCCCAAAAGAAAATGCGACCTGCGCATGCCAACCAACGGATAGATCAACCAGTGATGATTTATGCCCTACAGCAGAATAAGCTGGAAAAGAAGCCTCTTTTCTTGGGATGTCGGTCATCTTCCAAATCATCGGTCTCGCGCAACTGGCTCTCGAACACCGCCATCCGCGCGTGTGTGCCATCGCGAAGAACCGTACCACCGGTAGTATCCTCCCTCGAATTGGTCACGTGCTTGCCACCATGGGCTTGAGCCCCATAGAGGAACGAATCGGATCCTTCCGTGCGCCCAACATGAGCGCCGTTCATGCCTATCACCGCTTGCACTGCAGGAGCTGGGGAAACCCTATCATATCCATTGGGCCGATAACCCGACGAGGCGGGAACAGTGGCGTAAGGATGAGGTGAAGGCCCTGGACTATCCCGTGGTGTTTGGCTGACCCGTCTATTGACGGGAGTTGTAACTTGCGCGTTCACATCACCCCGGGTTATTGACTCTCGCGTGCTATGACCCTCGCGAGCTTTAGGCTGTCTAGCATTCTTATGGTGAACGGGTGTTGGAGCAAGAACTAGGGGTGTCGATGGAGCCGCTGAATCAGCTACCGGAGCTCGAGGACGGCGATTGGTATCGCGATGACGAGGCGTATGCGGTGCATTTGTGGTTGCGTGTGCCTGTGCCAATAACGAGGAGGGTGTCTGTTGGGAACATGTATTATGTAAAGGTTGGAGAATAAACGGAAATCACACACATTGCCAGCTTCCCATCCCTTGCCATTGTTCAACAACATCCAATCGTAGATACCGTCATCTTGTTCTCCAATATTCTTCAGAACCTTGGAAAACAGCTCACGAAGAAAGTCGTAGTCGGGAGACTCCTCAAATCCTAGCTTTCGCACATAGTTCATGTAAATGGCAAACTCTTCTGAAAGGAGTAAGAATGGGTGCAACATGCCGACAAAGTTATCGCCGTGTCCTCACAGAAAGTGCTGACGTGACGGTGCATCGAAGGACAAACATACCTGGGAAGCCCTCACACAATTCCGAAATTGGGGTGGTTTGTTTCTTCTCTCCGATCTTCTCATACTTTTGCTTGTTGGTCGCAGCCCTGAGCCCTTGCCAAGGAAGGCCGCCGCGCAGGAAATACATGAACACATGACCCAAGGACTCCAGGTCATCTCTTCGAGATTGTTCACGGCCAAGGTGAGTGTTGATCGACATGTACCGAGCCGTGCCAGACAAGCTCTTGCGTTCACGGTAGGGGATGTGAACTTTGGTCTTTGGGTCACGATAGTGCTTCGCCATGCCGAAATCTGAACAACCCAAGATCAGATGAGTAAATCCGAGAGAATCAATGACCAAGGGTATTATCCGAGGACATTCATGATGGCGATGCGATCAAAATAAATGTAAAACCGCGGAGTATATGAGGTTGAAGGATAAAATTTTAGCAAGTGCGAGAAAGTGCGCGTACCAATGATATGAACAATGTTGGCGGTTTTTGTGCCAGGGACGCCAACCAGAAAGTTATCGGGCTTGATATCTCGATAAATGAGTGACTTGTCGTGGACTGACTGGATGCGAGTGATCTAAAGCAGAATTAGGTCATCGAAAGACATGCGCGCAGGAGTCAGGGATAACCAAGAGAAGAATAGGAGGATCACAATGCCATGCCAGGATATATGATTCACTTGATACATACGTGCGCATATACGAATATACGATGCGACGTTGAGATCACTCACCATTTGTTTTGCTGCCATGCATACTGTCTTGATGGTGAACTTGCGTCCGCACATGTCGAATAGATCCTCAAGATTAGGACCGAGCAGATCAATTACGAGGACATTGTGGAGCCCTTCCTGCCCGAAATAGTGAACTTGGGGAACGCCCACTGGAAACCACAGCTTGAACCGCGGACAGGAAATAAAATAAAAATCCGCACATGTACTATTGAGCGTTCTATAGGATCGGAATTCGTCCCGTAACTGGGGGGCATCGGACTTTCGCGGCTCCTTCGAGAACGGGGGTCAAAAAGTTGTCTCCTCGGGGCGCAAGAGTAGCTTACGAATTTAATGGCAACGGGTTGATTTGTGAGAAGCTTGGTGCCTATGAAGACAAGGGTTGAGTTGAGGATGAAGGACCGTGAGACGAGGGTAGAGCGGAGTAAAGGAACCGGGTAAGAACCGACAAGAACGATACAAAGTGGACGGCCGTCTAGTATAGCTTTGGACTACTGCATCACCGTGGCCGTAGGACAGACAATAGGCAATCATCTCCGGGTTGAACCATTCAAGCGCCCGACAATGCTGTGGCTCCCACCCGAACCTGCAGCCCGGACCTTCTGAATGAAGAAGAACAAGGAGCCAGCCTACCTTCGAACACGACGCCAAAAGAGCCTTCTCCAATTTTCTTGCCAACCCGGAAATGATTGCCAACGATGCCGTTGGACGAAGTGGACTGAGACTGATGACCCGAGGACGAAGCTATAACGTGAGGGGTCGTCATTTGTGGTTAGTGAAGAGAATTTTTGGTACACCAGTCCGAGGAGGGTCGAAGGAGGGGGAAGTGGGGTGGACTGGCGCTGAGCAAAGCCTAGTTGGTAGCGAAAATAAGAAGTGTGTCCGAACTGCGGACTTTGAACTGGCTTATTGCGTGTGGCCGACACGTTCCATCACAGCGTCAACAAAGACTACGCGATTTACCTCCGGCTCGGATGACCCTGCACGAGGCGGACACTGCTTGTCCTCCAGGCCTACCTCCAAGTTGGCGATGCAGTCGGGATCCGCATTCAAGAGAGAGAATCAACGCCACAATATCAACATGCATTCGAGTACTCATGTTTGGAAGACGAGAATCTGATGGGCAGTGGCCGTCAGGGGCCAGACACCCTCGATGACCGCATCCTCCACATCAACTTGTTTCCTCTGCAAGATAAAATTGTGTGCGACTGTCTTGGTGGAAATCACCACATGACAGACCACGAACATCCCACGCTCTGCTCCGAGATAGAACATGTCGTATTCGACCTGTGCAGTGCCCGGTCTTTGGGTATCCGAATGGAGGCAAGGGAGCGTCAAAAGTGTGGTCACGATGTCGAGACGGGTCCGCTTCGTGCCAGAGGCTATGGACCGAGAATAAGTGGCCTCGAGATGGCACGACGGAAGGCGCGCTTACAGAAGCACTGCGGAGAGGGTATCCGTGTGGACGAAGCGCCTTGGGCGGTTCGATGAACACGATATGCAAAGGAAGCATTTCTAGCGTATGCAGACGCAAGACTTGCCCTATCCGCCTCATAGGTTTGAACGTATCTGACAACCATCGAGACCCGTGGATCAGGCCAGTGGAGTGACTCCTGCTTACTAGTAGGTACCTACCGGCGAAGATAATCTAAAGTCAATTGGGACATGTCCTCTTCTGCCGTAGAAGCTGTACAGGGAATGATTGACAGGTCGTGGACTTCGCTAGGAGGCTCAGGAGGGAGAGCAGAGTGACCATGTTGAATTGAGATGTCTAACGGTATATGTATGCGGTCCGCCGAGCCAGACACGCGATCACCCGAAGCAATTCTACGGTCTGTTCCATCGGGGGACCGTGGTCTTGAAGAGGACGGGAACGAGTCCGGTCCGTTTGGAGCCGAGTTGGTAGAAACCAGGTAGGAAGCATTAATTCGACGGTTTAGTGACGGTCGTGGTGGAACCGGCAGCTTTTTCTTGCATGGTGGATGGGCAGTAGACGATGTAGGGCATTCTCGAGTGGAGGCAGTCTCTTTGTGAATAGCGGGACGATGCCATTGTGCGTTGGATCTGTGGGCAAGCATGATTGTGGCAGCAAGATCCAGCGGATCGGGTTTGAGGGTATCTGACCAGACAGGGACGTGGCTCTTCCTGTGGGGTGGTCACAAAGGGAGAATTGAGAGACGAGTGCCTAGCGCACCAGTCAATGATCAAGCCATCGTCTCTGTGGAATTAATTAGAAGGGAGAAGGGATATGCGATCAGGACTGACCTGATGAGTTTCCTCTCTGGGACGAGGTTCAGTGCCTCTAATTCCTTGGCGCACCTTGCCGTCCACTCTGATCGATTTTGTCTGTATCCTGGATAGGATGATAGACAGTCGTTGGGTATTGGAGCATAGCGCCTTGTCCCGCAAGTGATGAGTCTCCTTTCAGCAGTCAAGGGAGACGAGCTGCGCCCCTCGTGTTTGACTTGAGACGAGGACGGGTGTGGATCTGTACTGATGCGGGCGCGCTTGGGTGGTCTTGCATCTGGCTCGGCTTTCATCGATATCCTTGTCACTTTGCCGTGAGAATTCCTTCAAGTGTCAATGCTCGCTCTAGCCGTCCTGGCAAACGTTTCGCTCCACCAAATCATGTCCAGCCTGAGTGAGCCTCACACCAGCCAATTGAGCTGGGCGCCGACAAGGATGTTGCCCTCGCTGGGAGGAGAGGATGGTGATCAGTCCCTTGGCTACCGGAGCTTGCAAAGTCACTCGCATGGCATCTCACTCAAATGGTTATCTCTGATCGGCATTCCACGAACGTTGCCGCCTGCTAGCCAATGTCCAAGCCATCTATAAATATTACCCCGCATTGCGTCCTAACTGGGCATGTGTATAAGAAGACTGTAACTCACTTGGTTGATTAGCGCTGGTCTTCTTCCCTTCTCCCATCCACCCTCATGTCCGACGAGTCTCTTGGTGGTCTGTCAAAGGTTTCTCTCATCTTTGCGTATGTTATACTATCATCTCTACCCGTCTCCCAATGATTCACGTCCTTCTACAGTTGCGGGACCGCCTTGTTTTCCGACGGTACCTACCTCACCCTTGTTTCTCTGTCGTGTGCCCTCTGTTCATTCATTACCAGGTTACTCCAACAATGTCATTGGAATGGGTATGTCCACCACTCCTCCAATCATGTCCGTCATCTCACCGTCATCTTCACAGTCGATACGCGTGAGATGCTTGCCCATTATTTTAATCTCCGTCTTCTGGCTACTCACTTCACCCCAACCCCAGTCTTGACCACCATTTATGGTGCTGATGCATTGGACGCAAATAATTACAGTAGTTTGATCTCTAGTGTCAGCTTCGCAGGTTCAGTCGTCTTTCTTTCTCATTTCGTCCACTCTTCTCAATGTCTTCCCTAGGCATGGTTGTAGGCATGCTAACCTTTGGTTGGATATCCGACAAGGTCGGCCGCAAATTTGGCATGGTGAGGGCTGTTTCAGAAAACAGTCGTCACTCTTCTCATCTCCTCTTCAGATGTCTGCTTCCGTCATCGTTGCTCTTTTTGCCGGCTTATCCGCCGCTTCTTCAGGTGCCAACGGCAGCTTTGGCGGAATGATTGCCATGCTTGTTGCATGTCGGTAAATACCTTCATTGGCACTCGATCCGTCATCTCAAGACCGTACTCAAATAGCTTCCTGATCGGGATTGGAATCGGTGCAGAATACCCCTGCGGCTCAGTCTCTGCTTCGGAGCAAACAGAGGAAGAGGGCATTGCGAAGAACGCTCAGCATCGATGGTTGGCACTCGCAACTAGTATGTACTTCCTAGTTTCATCCTCGCGCTCCATATTAAGCTAATGTCCTAGATACGATGATCGACGTTGGTTTTGTAATTGGGGCCTTTGTGCCTTTGGTTTTGTACTGGATGTAAGTTGCGCTATGCATCACCACGAGGACAACCTAATTTATCTCAATAGCTTTGGGGACAATCACCTCCGGGCTGTATGGCGCCTTTCTCTTGGTCTGGGTGTTGTTCCTGCCGTCGCTGTACTTTTATGGCGTCTGCGCATGATAGAACCACCGAGTTACAAGAAGAATTCAATGAAAAGTGTGCGGATCCCATACTATCTGGTCATCAAGCGCTACTGGAGAGGGCTATTCGGGATCTCCTTGGCTTGGTGAGCTGGCGGACCTCCCCTGGTTCCGGTTGTCATATATTGACTGCTCGTGTGATATATAAAGGTTCATCTACGACTTCATCACGTACGTACTCTTGGTTTGAACATTCATGACGATCCTAATAACGCGTATCCATAAAGGTATCCAGTGAGACCGTTATTCCGTTTCTGCTTCGTGGCACCTGATCTTCAAGCAGTTTGGTCTCTACTCTTCAACAATCACCAACACGTAAGCGGACTCCATCCTTTAGCGGACAAGAATGCTGAGCGCGATCATGATGTAAAGTGTCGTTGGAAACTCAACTTCTCTGGCGGTTGTCTTTGGGTGGAGTGTTGTTATAAAGTTCGTATCCTTTCTCATCCCACCTGCATCCCGTTGTTCACGCCTTGGATCAGTCTATTTTACATCCCAGGTTTGCTCTACTCGACGAGTCTATTTACTTTCTATTGACAAATGTGCAAGGAACCGTGATCGGTGCCTTCGTTGTCGACTACTTGGGCCCAAAGAAGACCATGGTAATGTTGCTTTAAGTCATGATTGCATTATTATGAAGTTCGTGACATTTTGTTAGATCACTGGTTTAATTTGTCAGGCGATCATTGGCTTCATTATGAGCGGTCTGTACACTCGTATCACACAACAGATTGCTGCTTTTGCGGTAAGTCGCGAATCACATGATATAATACATGAGGTTTACAGTTTTCTAATCATTCATTTCGATCACAGGTAGTATACGGTATCTTCCTGAGTTTTGGGGAGTTCGGTAAGCGATTCGATGAGCTGCTCAGATGTTTTTCTCATATGTAAAGGCCCTGGAAACTGCATAGGCATTCTTGCCGCCAAGAGCGCACCTACCGCAGTTCGTGGTCATTACTATGGTATCGCTGCGGCTATCGGCAAAGTCGGTGCATTTGCTGGCACATATTGTATGTGAAATATGATACCCGCAGGTTCCGTGATTATCAACTAACTACATCTCTGGTGGACAGGTTGGAAGTCAATCGTTTCCGGTAGGTAGTTGCGAATTTATTCGATAGAATGCTTGAGCTCAAATCCTGAGCAGATTTTGGTGGTTCCAGCTCAATTAAGGGAACCACGGGTCCCTTTTGGGTTGCCAGCGGTCTCGCCATACTGAGCGCCACGGTTGTTTTCTTCTTGGTCAAGCCTCTCTCGCATGATGGAATGGCAGCAGAAGATGAGGCAGTATGTGTCTTGTATTACTCCCCTCCTAAAGTCGTGACATTTCTTCTGCAGTTCCGCTCTTATTTGGAGGAGCACGGGTTCGACACTTCTCGGATGGGCATTCGAGACACGGAGTCATCCTCCGCTTATTCTAATGATGAAAAAGAATAAATGAAAGCCACGGCGTAATGACGATGTTTGATCATGACGTGTACCTTTCTGTGATAATCTGTTTTCCGCCAGTGTACATACTTTTCCCTATCCATTCATATCTTGAACTTGCAATCTGTCAAAGGATTCCACAACGTTGCTTCCCATCAGTCTTTGATGCGATGATAAGGCATATATGCTCACACAACCACACTTGCAGTTGCAGCGAGATGGCACCCGCAGAATGTGATCAAACGACATGGTACCTTTCTGGAGTGAGCTGAACAATGGGATGTGACCCGGCCGCCCTCTCCTCTCAGATTATATTACGTACTAGGCCATGAAGGGCTACACTTGTCTAGGCAAAGTCCGCCATGTGGTCAAATCAATCTTGTCTTTCTTGCCTTGATCGTGGACGTTTCTCCGCATACATATTCCCTTTCATCAATCAGGGCAACGTGTTAACATTTATTTTTGGAGCCCGTATCTGGACCCTTGCATGACAGTGTCTTGGTCCGTTTGCCTAAAAACAGTCCATTGACATGATACATCACGCCCGTTATCTATGCAGTCTCATCATCGGCGCGCCATCCGTTCAGAGATCTGATCTTTTCCATGAGCCACTTTTACTACGTGACGGTTGACTGATTTCAAGTCGGCCGCCGGTCCGTCGTTTTACTTGGTCTGTTCAGTGCGCCCAACTTTGCCTTTGACTTATCGCAGATCATCAGGTGAGCAAAATGACTAATCGTCCGAAAGTCGGCTAAAAGGGATGACCCAGTCGTTGTATCTCTGGAGTGCGGCCTGATCACTGTGATTTAATTAGTGATGAAGAGAGCTTACTCCGAGTCGGCGATATGTGTAGCCTGAGTGTCATCACGTTCACCACGGGAGCGGCCCTAAGCAAACATTATTTCACTGGACTCAACGAACAGTGTGCGTGCGGCCGCCATGATCAAGTCGATCGGCACCATTCTTGCACAGCCACGGGAACCGTTCCCTGCTGAGCAACTGCTGAGTCACTCCAAGTGTTCGCTGGCATATGGACGCACGCAGCCTTCTGCACTCCCTCCACAAGCGACCTGTCGCTGAGCGCTGAGTCCCAAAATAAGCCCTGGACCTACTGTCATTGCGGTACTACTAATACAAAATACAGGTTTCGCAGCAGTAAATCTTTTCTCACCCAGCGGCAATACACCTCCGAGGTTCTTATGGCCCATGCAGACATGTCTCCCCGTTTCAGTCCAATTCCCACAACTTCTCCGCCTTCAGCTTGACCCCATTATGACGCGCCAACGGAGTATCGCCGCAACCTCACCTGCCTGCAGCCGGGTCCTGGAATGTGGAAACAAAGCTATCTGCGCCGCAATCGTACCTCGTGACATTGGCACTGATACAGCCTATATCTTTTTTTACTTCAGTAATAGCTTTGGTAATTAATCCCATTGGCATTTTTCAAGCTCGCGAATGTACTGAATAATCTGACATGTCCTTTGGATACCATCTGAGGAGACCTTGCGGGTTGCGCAGGACCCTAGCCTTTACAACCTCACTTGGCTTTTTGAGACAAATATCATATGGAGGTATTTCAGGAGTTTCAAAATGAGTTTAAAATCAGTGTTTCATCCTAACAGATTCGCGATACGATACCGAGAGCGAGCTATCAAGTCACTCTCTTTTCTCTGACCATGGCAGATCGTGCTAGTGATGGACGCCCTGACGAAGAGACTCCACTTCTCCGGCTAAGGTCCAAGACACCTTTGCCATGGGGTCAGATGAATCTTGTCTTTTTTGCCTTGGTCGCGGAGCCCATCTCCTCCACATACATATTTCCTTTCATCAACCAGGTTCGTCAACAGTTATACTTGGAGCTGGAAAGCCTGACATTCACATGGTGTCCTGGTTCGTTTTCCTAAAAAAAAAAGCTCATCGGCGAGCTCGGCATCACAGGAGGAGACGACCGCAAGATTGGTTATTATGCAGGTCTCATCGTAAGTGCACGATTCATTCACACAGATCCTGTCACCCATTTCTGCATAGGAATCTCTCTTTTTCGTCACACAGGCACTGACTACCTGGCAATGGAGTCGATGGTCCGATTTCGTTGGCCGTCGTCCCATCATTTTACTCGGCCTGCTCGGTCTTAGTGCGTCCAACTTTGCCTTTGGCTTATCGCGTACGATGGGCACGCTCATCATCAGGTAAGCAAAATGACTAATCATCCGAGAGTCGGCTGAAAGGGATGGCCGGCCCAGTCGTTGTATCTCCGGCGTGCTCAACGGCAACGTTGGAGTGATGAAGAGTATCCTCGGCGATCTGACCGACAATACCAATATGGCCCAGGCATTTGCCATGATACCAGTCATTTTTTGCATTGGGGCTACCATCGCGTGCGTATAGGCATACTAACTGGCTTAAGGACATTAGGCTTACAACGCACTCTAGTCCGCTATATGGCGGTGCACTCGCGAAGCCACAAGAGCAATGGCCCAATGTCTTTCGTGGTAAATTCTGGGCTACATACCCATATTTCCTCCCGTCGCTCATATCAGGATGTTTCACGTTGTTGACGTTTTTGGTCTGCGCTGCATTTATGAAGGAGGTATGACACCGCAGTGCTTTGAAGTGCCTAGGAATCACGCGTTTTTAACCTTAGTCGCTGCCATCGAAGACGAGCGCAAAACTTCAATCAGATAGGGCCACAGCTGAGAGTTCTCCGAACCCACGAACGAACGACACACGACCAATCCCAATGTTAACCCTCCTAAAAACTTACTCTGTAATGATACCCATCGTCAACTATGGAACGTTGGCTCTTGTGGAGATCAGTCTCTTTGTTCTTATCCCCTTGTTTTACTCGTCACCAATCGAAATTGGTGGCCTTGGATTTCCCCCCTCGGTTATTGGGACATGCTTGGCGATATTTGGGATCGCTAACGGCACGGTTCAAGCATTGTTCGCAGCAAGGATCATAGAGAGGGTCGGACCCAAAAGATTGTTTTGCTGGGCCATCCTATGGTTTTACCCATTAATCCTCATTTTCCCGATCATGAGTGCTGTGGTTACGGTACAGGGGAAAGTCGGGCCTATAATCTGGATTCTTCTCATTCTCCAACTCATCTTCTTGGTCTTCGTGGAGCTGTGTTATAGTTCGTTTATCCACACTATACGAATGTCGACGATCTGACTTTTGTCGTGCAGGTGTCATCACTATATTTACCACGAGAGCGGCCCCAAACAGACAATCATTAGGCTCAACGAATGGGCTGAGTCAGAGCTTGACGTCAATTGCACGTGCGATTGGTCCGGCATCAATCACCTCGTTGTTTGCCTTTTCCAAGGAGTACAATGTCCTGGGTGGCAACCTGGTATATGTCGTCCAAGTTATGCTCGCCACTATCTTGGTGTTGTTGTCACGACGTTTACCGGAGTTCAAAGACTAGAGATTCTCAACAACCCGAGCAATAGGAGAGCCGCACCGATAGCACAACATCAGACTAGAAACTGCATCGTCATATCAGGATTCAGCAAGACGTTACACCCTTTTCATGACATGGTAGTACGATATGAACAAATATGAAATCCCAGCAATAAGACAGTTAATCGCGAGATCTCTTTTAGTACCGAGTCTCATGCATCATGGCAGATCGCGTCTGTGCAGCATCAAATAAGATACATTTCTTGTGGACCCTACTTCACCTGCGGTCGGGTCCGATGTTGATGTTCCTAGCTTAAGATACGTTGGCGACGCTCCACGATTCCACGGGCCGCCAGCTTAGGCAGTTTAATGTATTGAGAGGATTTAGATAGATGGAGTGGTATAACACCGAGACATACACACAGTATACATTGGTTGTACTTTGTAATACAAGCAGTCAGAATACCATCTAAGAAACATAGGGTGGCTAGGGTCACAAACAAGTTCATGCGATAAGGGCTAGTCCAAGATACTCAACACAGATAGAAAAGTGATTCGATGAGATTGAGAACGAGTAGGTATGACACGAAATGGATCACGTCGAATAGTGGATTAAACCCATCATGTTCGAATACTCTCCGATGTCGACCACCGGTCTGTATCAGAAAAGGTCTCTACCTCTGTAGTCTTCCAAACACCCTATCATCATTCGATAAGCACACGAATGCACTCCTAGCTTAGAACGTGCAAACCCACCTGTCGTGCAGAAAAGACCAACTGCGTCACTCCAGGTTGTTCGGCGGCGTTCGTGTTTTCTGGCGCCTGGGAACCGACATTCGCGGCCGAGTCCATATCAATGACGTCGGGCTCTCCACCTAAAATATACGCTCTTGCATTCAAGTTTGCAAGAAGAGTGTTACAGTAGAGCGAGCAAAGCGGAAGACCGGCGACCATGTAAAGTGGATATGTCGGGAAGACATGCAACTAGAAGTATTTTGATCAGGATACGTTGCAGACTAGTGACGAATGGCATGCACCAAGATGATGGTCAAGAAAGCGAATATGGCCGTCCAGATACCTGTATTCACTGCAAATATGGTGAGGCGTTGCAGTATGTGTGTTGTCCTTATGGACCCGAATTCATGGTCAGATTCTCATACCTGCAAAATGACACAAAGGCACATATGCTCACTTTACGACACCACTCTTAGTACGCAGGCGGAGAAGTAGGAATGTCAAGAAAATGGCGATCAGGATATCTGCCGCGGCACCGGCAGAGAGTGTCAGAGTGGCTAGGGTCTGTCCACATGATAGTAGTGATGCATTTAGTTTAGAACATAGAAATATCCCCACCGAAAATGTACTGTCAGTGAGTATGGCGAGATCAACAACGTGTACGCTTGATCAAATGGGAAGCACGCATCAGCAGATTATAGTTAGCGCGAGGGAAACGAACTAACCCATACAGCGCTTTCGAAACATATACTGGAATTTTAGTCGTCAGCATTTACTGACGTGAACGTGATGCGACAGCCTACTGAGGTCCGACACTAATGATTAGAAAACTGGATTAGACTTCAGTCCCAAACGTCTATCAAGCCTTACGGAGCCGGATGATCTCTAGGGCAGCCTACGTCTGGTATTAGCGAAATTGACATGCCTCGTACATATGTGTAATTTCCTCACCCATAACAATGGCACAACAATTTTATTCCCGCTAACTGCATGGCCGTGAACAAAGGGGAAAGGGACTTGGACGCAGAGACGCACAAACGTAAATTCGGTAGATGAAAAATCCTTGCGCGGGTACCGCGACCAAGCCCTGAATGGTATTAACACTTGTTCCGGACAGAAAAATGAGCGGGTACCGTGAAGAGTAACTGCAACTACGGCATATCGGTAGACTTTCCAAGGAGGTTACTGACAACTTACGACGAGCTCCCTAGGAAGAGAATCAAGTCGAGAGGCCTCAGATACCGAACGATTGACCCAGCGATGACTCACGGATTTTGAGTCAGAAGTGAGGATGGGGAAACCAGACTAGCCATAATGCATTTGTATACTATGTGAGGCAGAATATGAACGAAAGCAAGCGCTATGCATGTCAGGAACGGACCTCCAGACACAGTGAGAGCTTCATGGATCGTGTTGAGCGCCCTACGACAAAGTATCAAAGTATTAAGGACTTCCGGAGCCAGCGTAGTGTGGGCTTTACCATAAAGCAGCTACCTGGGTCGGAACGATGGTATGTTATCATGACGAATCTACTCAGTTCAACTCGACGTACAAAGATCTTTGTGCGCGTAGGGTCATTCTGACAGCTGGAGCAAGGGCAGGTAAGCCAAAGGATAAGCACAGAAGACATGGACCTTGCTTGAGGTAGTATACGAATCTGTCCGAGTAGTAGTAAGCATGTAATTTGCCATGAAACGACTCGGAAAGGCGCCTACGTCTGCATGCATGTGATTCCGTAAAATGCGGTCGACAAGATGGCACCAAAATAAAACCCATCGAACAGTAGTCCAACAGGGGGAAGAGATGCTAGTGGGTTAGTCGACATGAATCAGAAGATGGGCCGTATCGGCTCGATCCAGCTTCAGTCGGTGGTTGGCAGCTACTTAAATGTACCCGAGGGGGCCAAAATGACTCCTGCCACTGGTTTCTAAAGAAAGTTCAGTATGTATAGAATATCACGCCCGGCGCATCGAAATATGATGAACGCTCGAGCTATCCCTTTTCTACGCTAAAAACATACGGTACAGCATTGTATAGTACGCGTCATTCTGCTGACATACTCACCTTCCGAGCAGTGACCCGCAGCAGACTCATTGGTTTTCTGAACCTTCATCATTCGAATCTCGCTGGCCATCGTGGCGGTTGTGCGTTGTGCTGGCTGCATCGAGCAGGAATGCCTGACATTCACATGATCACGGCGTGGGTGTCCTGACCTCATCGGCGAGCTCGCGGACGACCGCAAGATTTATTATTATGCTGGTCTGATCCGAGGTACTAAGGGCACGACTTTCCGTTCACAGAGACCCTGCCATGCATAGGAATTCCTCTTTCTCGTCCCACAGGCGCTGACTACCTGGCAATGCCGGAGTCGGTCGCAGTCCCATCATTTTACTCGATCTCTCCTCGGTCTTAGCGCTTCCAGCTCTCCGCCTTTAGTTTATCCCGGACACGTGGTACACCCAATCATCAGGTAAGCAAAATGACCAGATTGCTTCGGGACGTCGGCTGAAAGGGATGGCCCAGCCGATGTATCGCTGGCACTGTGCTCAACGACAACGTCGCGGTGACGAAGGGTGATGTCACCGACAATATCACTAGTATGGCCTCTGTCTTTTCCATGATATGTACCAAGCATTTTTTGTGTCGGGTGAGTCACCAACGCATGCGTACTAACTGGTTAAGGACATTCTCGGACCTATAACGCACTGTGATATTACTGTCCTTTTCACACGAGTTGGCACGCGAGAAATTACATGCAAAAACACGACCTCATGACTTCGGTCGACTGCATCTCTTCAACACCCACCTGGAATGTGCCGGAAACAATTGCAATCGACTCGGACTACGAAGGAAAACACCTTCCAGCTGGACCGAAGAAGAGAAATCGATATTCTGACATTTCGGCATTGCGAAAACTTATCCTTTCACCACCGGTCAACTCGGAACATGTTCCCTTATTCCCTCCAAATCGAATGCTATCATCACCGACGGTTTGCGTGCAACTGTTGAGGCACTATGCATCAGCCGAAGGTAAGAGGGTTTTTATTTCAAAATTCCCACATGCCAACTCGGGTGAAAAAGACAGTAATGGTGATGCCCTCGTAAAGCCACAGAGCAATGGCCTAATATCTTAACATATGTCCTTCGCATTGTTGACATTTCCGGTCTGTGCGGCATTCTTCAAGAAGGTATGATATCTCGGTGGCTAGGGATCATGTGTTCTTGACTTTTGGTCGTTGCCATCGAGAACGAGTGTAAATCCTCAGTCGGCGAGGCCCGTAGCAGAGAATATTAACCCACCCACGAACGAAGCGTGACCAATCCCAATGCTGACCCTCACGAAAACGCTGCGATGATACCCATCGCCAACTATGGAATATTTGCGCTTGTAGAAATCAATCTCTTTTTCTTCTGCCCTTGTCTTGCTCGTCATTGATTAAAATTTGTGGCCTAGGATTCCCTCCCTCGGTTATTGGCACACACATGGCAATATTCGGAATCATGGACGACGTTGTATTAGGGTGTTCTACGGTGTTACCTCGGGTTGTCAATATCTCAACCCTCCTTTTCCCAGTTATGAGTGCTACTGGCACATAGAGGTTGGCCCTTTAGTCTGTATCCTTCTCGTTCCCCAACCCCTGCCTTCGTTGAAGTTATAGTGCGTTTACTCACTCTATGTGAATGTCGACGATCTGATTTTCGTCATCATTTACCAACGTGAGCGGCTCCTAACAAACGATCGCTGTGTTTAACGAACGGGCTGAGTCACTCAGTCTGAGATTGCGCGTGCAACTGGTCCGGCATCAGTGACCTCATTGTTCACCTTTTCCACGGAACACAATGACCTGGGCGGCCAGGAGATAGTGCGCCTTTTCCTCCAACGGATTGCGCCATCTGAACAGGGAAAATCCAATCATGATTTGTGATCGCCATTGGAAGGGGAGTGTATAAATACACTTGTGCGGCCGGATACATATTAAAGGACGAAACAAATCCGTGTTTGACGGGATTGGTAGAAGGCGAGCTGATTTCCGCCCGCGTTTCATGTCGTCGAAGCGTTCTCCTGCCCTATTGAAGTGGGTATCCAAGACTGTCCTTTTGTCGTCGCTATCAATCTGATCAAGTACCAGTCAGGACCTCGCAAAGACGGTCGATGAACTCAATATCGACGCAAACAGACGTGCTTCCGAAACTTCATCCTCCTTGTATCATGATCCACCTCAGCGTTTGTTTTGGTGATACATTCTCCTCGTACAGCTGATTACGATGATCAGCATTATTGCGTTCAAGTTCACCCCATCTTTGAGTCCAGTACAGTGGCTCTTTTCGATGGTATATACTGCAGAGAAAGGAGGACGGTGACGCAGTATGACGATTTCCCCGCATAGATCAATACAGCACCAATCGGCCTATTATCGTACAGAACAAAGATGCGGTGCAGAATATGGCGGTACGCGAAACAACGCACGGGCCAGTGACTACACTGGCATTTACAGCATGCTGCCCGCGCACTGTGCATCGCCTTGGAATGTAGTCTGGTCACCAGCCTACTTGGTAATGGCAGTGTGTGCATCGGCACATTAGTGAAACCTGGTAGGGACACTCACGCGATGCCATGATAAGTAAGTAGTTGCACTGAAGTTGTACCTCGCCTCAACGTATTAGTTTTAGTTTGGTGGAAAATTCGGAGTGTGCATTACGCAGGTTTGCTAGTCCAACTGCGAAACAGAGCTAGCTCGAAAGACGAAAAGAATTGTTTGAAGTTGGTAACCAACTCACCAGACAGAAACGCAGACAGTTTGACTTCATCTTACAGAATGCCAGTGTGGAACGCCTGCCAGGTCCAGCGATCCGTCGCTTCAAGTTGGTGAGTCAGCCAGGCCGCCGGCCACCCCTGAGGCCTGACGAACCAGCGGAGTCAACCAAGTACGTAAATTTAAGTCGCCCAGTCAAAATGAGCTCAGTAATTCGCTTTCAGACTCCCAACCATCATGGTAGACCATGATAGACGCCCTGATGAGGAGACCCCACTTCTCCAGGCAAAGCCAAAAACACCTTTGAAATGGGGTCAGATAAATATCATTTTCCTTGCCCTGGTCGCGGAGCCCATCTCCTCCACATACATACTCCCATTCATCAATCAGGTCCGTCAACATTAATCCTCCTCCGTATGCCTGACGTTCATATGATGATGTCTTGCTATGTGCACGAAAAAAGCTCATCGGCGAGCTCGGCATCACAGGAGGAGACGACCGCAAAATTGGTTATTATGCAGGTCTCATCGTAAGCGCGCAGTCCGTTCACAGGCCCTGTCATACCCACCTTTGCATAGGAATCCCTCTTTTTCGTCACACAAGCGCTGACCGCCTGGCAATGGAGTCGATGGTCCGATTTCGTTGGTCGTCGTCCCATCATTTTACTCGGCCTGCTCGGTCTTAGTGCGTCCAACTTTGCCTTTGGCTTATCGCGTACGATGGGCACGCTCATCATCAGGTAAGCAAAATGGTAAGCAAAATGACTAATTATCTGAGAGTCGGCTGGATGGGTCAGTCGATGTATTGCTGGCATGCTCAATGGCAATGTCGGGGTGATGAAGAGTATGCTCGGCGATATCACCGACAATACCAATATGGCCCAGGTCTTTACCTTGATACCACCTGTTTTTTGCATTGGAGCTACTATTGCGTGCGTTCAGATTGGTACGATAGTCCGAGGCTTACAATGTGCTGTAGTCCGCTATACGGTGGTGCACTTGCAAAGCCACAACAACAATGGCCCAATGCCTTTCGCGGTGAATTCTGGGCAACATACCCATATTTCCTCCCATCACTCGTATCGGGGTGCTTCACATTGTTGACATTCTTGGCGTGTGCTATGTTCTTGAAGGAGGTATGACACTTCAGTGTTTTGAAGTGCGTAGGAATCACGCGTTCTTGTTATAGTCGTTACTATCAAAAACGGGCGCGAAACCTCAATCAGAGAGGCCCACCGCCGAGCATAGCCAAGATAACTCACCAGCTGAGGATGCCCAGCCGCTCCCGATGATGACCCTGGTCACAATGTACACCGTGATGATACCGATCGCCAACTATGCAACGTTAGCACTTGTGGAAATCGGCTTCCTTGTCCTTATCCCCTTGTTTTACTCATCACCAATTGCAATCGGTGGCCTAGGGCTTCCCCCATCTATCATCGGGACGTACTTGGCAATATTCGGAATCGTGGACGGATCTGTACAAGCATTGTTTGCCGTAAGGATTATAGAGCGAATCGGAGCTAAAAGATTGTTTTGCTGGGCCATCCTGTGGATTTACCCGCTGATCCTCCTTTTCCCAATCATGAGTGCTGTTGTTACTCTACAGGGAAAAGTCGGACCAATAATCTGGATCACCGTCGTTCTCCAACTCGTCTTCATGGTCCTCGTAGACTTGTCTTACAGTGCGTGTCATCAGTCTGTGTACAACCAACGATCTCACCATGGTTGTGTAGGTGTCATCTTTATGTTTACCACGAGAGCGGCTCCTAACAAACAATCGCTGGGCTCAACGAACGGGCTGACTCAGAGTCTGACGTCGATCGCGCGTGCGATTGGACCAGCGTTGACCACTTCATTGTTCGCTGTTTCCAAGGAGTATAATCTCCTAGGCGGCAATTTGGTGTATGTCATTCTGACAGTACTCACCACTATCTTAGTTTTCCTGTCACGACGTTTGCCAGAGTTGAACGACAAGGAGTAGGGCGAGGAACGAGGACCTATACTGGTAGCACAATATTTTTATCAGACTAGATCATGGATCATGGAGACTATACCGTTCAAATTGTCACGCATTCCAAAATATATCCCATGAAAGACATGCTTCATAGTAGGCTTCATCTTTTCGAGATCGAAAACACGTTTTTGTTTGTACGGTCGCGAAATAAATGGATTCGTGGTGATACAGCGTGTCGGCAACTCGTAGTTCACACCATGAGATTAGTGCTGCATGGCGTCCCCCTTTCCCGTTTTCGCATGTTCGTTCCTATAGCATAGAGCGTTCGTCCATACGTGGCATATATATCTCGAATCAGCATTCTTTCTTGGTCGTGCGGTCGCTCACACTCACCGTAGCTGTACGCTGAACTCGTCCTCGATGTCATCGTCGTCCCAGTTGTCCTCCCAGAGCTTGTCCCCGCTCGAGTTGGCGACCCCAGGCGCGGCACCGTTCAAATGCGCCAGATCCGTCTGGGAATCATCCCAATCTGACCCCATCGCACGTGTCATCTCAGTCAACCCAACCCGTATGCGCAATGCTCACCTGCACATTCGAATTCCTCAAACTCGTCGTCCTCTTCTAGAACGCCGAGATGTGGTATATCATCGGATTTGGGCTTCTCTGGTGCTTTTGAAGCGTTCTCTTCTGGCTTGGAAGTGTTTGCTGTGGACGACATGTTTTGGGTCCACAATATCGTCGCTGGTCAGACCTGGACGCGTACCCCCGTGTGAACTTTTT
The DNA here is from genome assembly GCA_003316335.1 of Hemileccinum impolitum. Taxonomy (NCBI): domain Eukaryota; kingdom Fungi; phylum Basidiomycota; class Agaricomycetes; order Boletales; family Boletaceae; genus Hemileccinum; species Hemileccinum impolitum. The sequence goes on from QFEQ01000299.1 coordinate 170,575, forward strand.
ATGCTCGGGCCAAGCGTGGATTTGTTTATGAACAATTATGCATTTTGCAGTGTAGGGTAGAGCTTTCTACATAAATAAAATAAGGATAGGCTGCGCACAAACAGCCGGCCAACGACATTGTCCTCTAACCTTGATGATGATGATGAAACCTCTATGCTACGAAGGATAAGAATACATGCCAACTGTCATTGGGAGTTCATCAGCAACTTCCACATCGGAGCACACATCAGACAGGTCGCTATCGGTCATCGAATTGCTGTCGGTGTTATCAGATGGAGGATAACGTTCATTGTCGTGCTTTGCCGCGGAGCCAAGTATCCTGTGTTTCAGTTGTGAAGCGGGCGGAGTGGCAGAGACATTCTTCTGTTCTTTGATGTGAGTACACAATGGAGGGGTCGAGATGACGACTTCGGGACGGAATCTACTTGGAATTCGAATGTAGACCTTCTCCGCAGACGTTGATTTCGAAGCAGACCCGGTCGAAATTCTACTTGGCGTTGGTTGCGTGGATTTTTCGTTGTTGCGAGGTTTCCGAGGAGCACTACGACACCCTTCCGAGGCTTTTCGTTGTCGAGACGAGGGTGTTTTGCCAGTACTGCGGATCATAGTCTTGCGTCTTTTGGCAGGTGGAGCTTGATCGATTTGTTCACCTGACGCTGCTTCCTCCTCGCGTTTGCGTTTCCTCTCGAGTACTGCTTCTTTGGCTGCGACCTCCTTGGCGATTTCGTCCATCAAGAGGTGTGCAAAGCTCTGTGCGTCACCCTGTACCCACGTATCGAAGACCCCGTCCCACTCCCGGGTAGGCGCAGGAAAGTCCAAGTTGAGATAGATCGACTTCATGGGAGGACAGCCATCCTTTGACTCTATGGATCGATGCGGCGATGGAGATGGGATTGGTGTATAACCGGACGTGGAATCTGGGAACTCCTTGGAAGAACCAGGACCACGGGACCGTACGGCCTTTGAAAACTCGCGGACGATGCGCTTCGTTCCTGGGACCCTTAAACTGGTTCCCACAACCAAGAGAACGTCCGCTCCGCTGCGGCCTTTGCCTTTTGAACCACCAACAAGGTCTCGCCTGACGACCTCCCCCACACCTTCTCCGTTCTTGTGTGTCTCATTGTATAATACAACGCTTGGACGGAGTTTGCCTACACCACGAGCTCGCTTACCAACCAGCTGGCGCGTCTCTTCCATTTGTGTGCATTCTGGGCAGCGAGGTGGTATTCCTGAAGTCAATGCGTTGATATAATTTTCAAGCGGGAACGTGTGCGTGCACGTTTGACAATGCAGCGTTTGGAGGGTGCCGTGAAGAGGGATACATCGTGGTACTTCGATTGTAGGTGACGGCAAGCGTGAGTTAGGCTGCGAAGCAGAAGGTGGTGGTGGAGTGGAACTTGCAGATGTGGTGGGATCTGCGTGTCCAGCAGTGGGAGATGTCTTTGCTCTCGACCGAGGCTTGCAACGCTTGTCTTCAAATTCAGGGATACCAAAGGAAAGACCGGATTTTGACTCTATCGCGTCAATGTTTTGTGTGTATACACGCAAAAGCCTTCCGCGGTTGTCAAGGGTGCGAAGTAGCTGATGAAAAGGAGTGGGGCTTGCTGCCTGTGATAGCTCGGACAGCTGAGCGATCATTTGACAAAACAGCGAGGTCGTGTGTTCTGACTGGGAAGATTATGAGCATGATTTGGGCACGAACAGGGCACAATGCAGATGAGAAATCGTGGTTGACACGCAGGCTGGCGACATGCTCGGCGTGGCTGATGGGATGGCAAACACGATGTGGAGGGATGGACTCACATTGAATACGGAGGCATCAAAGAGATCCTTTCCCGAGGTGAGGGCCTCTTTTGGATTGTCGCGCCTTAGGGCGTGGAATAGACCGGTAGGGGATCGGAAGTCGGGTATTCCTGCTTGGACGGAGATGCCTGCGCCTGAGGCATGATGGGGGGACGAGAGGTTTGTATTCCGAACGATTCCGGGCAATAAAAGGGGAGAAGAGACGCACCACAGACGACGACCAAGCGCCTGGCCTTCAAGATCGCTCTGAGTGTCTTGCGTAGGTGGTGTTGGACATCTTCTGGATGTACGAGGAAAGGTGGGCAGGAAGGTGGACACTGATTTTCGTCGAGGGGAACAAAAAGCGTCATTTAGGGTGTGATGTGAACGGGCAAAGGTTCGTCGACCTAGCCGAGTAATGGGTGCAAGTTCCCGCGCCACTGCCACTGTAAAATAGGGTGGTGTGCCAGCGAGCCCACTCAGCTTCACGACGTCGAGCTCCACTTGCTTTGTCCTATTGTACCAGCACGGCGTAGGTAGCACTCTCCAGAGTATTTAATTCCTCCAAAATGACCTCGCTCAGCACCCAATCATGTCCGATCTGAGTACCCCAACCCACACACTCACCCTCTGCGTTGCACACTACTGGCGGGGTCGTTCGTCCGATGGCCAGCGCAATCCCCTCCATTGGGCACTCTTCCTTATCTCGAACGCGACTCTGGAGTCCCTGAGTACAAGCAGCTCTGGCAGAGAGGCTGCCGAACAGGTGGACCACTGGGGCACGTGCTACCAAGCCATCGGCAACATCGACACCTTTGCATACTCGCAGACAGAGTTCGAGTGCATGGAGATACTGGCAGATGCGTACAGGGGCTGTCTCCCACTTGGGAACATCGATCTCGCCAGGTTGGCCGAGGCCGAACACCTCATGGAGCAGGTCGTCGTGCATCGAGGCAGGGAGGACTGGAACTGCCAGAACTGGGTGCTCGCGGCGGCAGACAAGCTCAAAGCGAATGGCCTGTTGCTACCCCACATTTCATCCGACCGCATCCGCAGCGGGCTCGAGGACATCCTGCGAAAGTGGAAGTCATAACCGATACGGTACCCTCCCTTTCTCGTCTCTCCTTGCTCGAGCCTGTCCGACGGTTTTCCCACAACACCACCTCATTATATGTACCATAGACCAAGGGCAGTAAACGCTACTTACAAAGATAACGTTGCTACACCAAACGGTGTTTAATAGATCAATTCACGCAGCCCCCATCGGCGCACCTGAGGTCTCCATCACCGTGTCGTGGGTGAAGATATACCAAACCCTGAGCGCGGGAGCAATATTCTGCGACTTGGCATCAAAGGGAATCTCCCAAAATACAACCCTGGTCGCCAGGAAACCTGCTGACTCACCTGATCGATCAGTAAGCCGTTCAAATCAATCACAACGAGCGGGAACTCAAGTACTCACCTCACATCCAACCTGTCAGCACCCTTGCAAAAGGGGATCAGATACAACGGGCTGATTCATTGCACTACAAAGAGACAACATGTTTAATTCCGAATAAGAACGGATGAGAGGTAGATGATTTGTAATTGCATCCACATTTATTGGCCCGCAATAGATTCCTGCGAAAAAGTCAAAATTGGTAGATTTGTAATTAACAAAGGCGGGTAATAGCACACGACATGCGGGACAATCCAGTGGAATGCGACGGAAGAGAAAATGCGACTGATCAGTAGACGGTTATTGTACGGAAAGCGCAGATGGAATTATTGGATCTTTGCATTTGTTACATGTCTTGGACAGGCTCACGGGAGCAGAGGCCAACTTGCGAAAAATCTGCCAAACGAGGTTCGTGGGGGAATACGACAAAGGAAAAGACTGACCTGAATATAGCACTCCATGGGTTGTACACCATTCAAGGCCCACTTGCCATCGATGATGATGAATGGTACGCCGTTGACACCGTTTGCTCTCGCAGCCTCGATCATCTTTTCCACACAATCCAGAGCTTCTGTAGACCTGAGAAATTCAATGGCCTGGAAGGTATCTGAGCAAGGACAAGGGTGTAAAGTTGGAGAGCATACCCTCTCTCTGTTCATGAGGCCAACCTTGACGGCAGCATCTGCAAGGAAATTGTCGCTGCTGATATCCTCACCATTCGCAAAGCATGCATCGAAGAGGAGAGAATTAAGTTGTTGCTGCATTGATGATCCGCCGACCTGGTAGGCTTTCACGGAGAGCCTGTGGGCTTGGGTTGAGCGACAAACGACACCATCTTCGGCCCTACGTAACAGGGGTTATTCCGGGAAATAGAAAATGGGAGAAATGAAAACGTACATTTTCAAGCCGGCCTTTTGGGCCATGTCTGAGGCGACTTGCCACTTTGCCTGTGCCTGATCCTTGCCGAGCTTTTTAGCGAGATAGGCGTTGCGGCTGCAACCCTTGTTTGCGTCGATGGTGTAGAGAGAGGACGAGCACATGAGGGTGAATGGACGGAACTCGACGTCGAAACGGATGGGAAGATCGTGGCAGGCGTCGATGGCATCGTGGAGGGTCTTGTTGGCTATGTAGCAAAAGCTGCAGATCTGAAAAAGGTGAGGAGGTGCGGGGGAATCACCAAAGGCGGAGAGGGAACAGACATAGTCGGATATGACGATGACTTTGACGAGGCGACGAGTATGAAGTGAGTCAGGCGCGGACATTGGAGGAGGAGGAGGAGGGGGAGGAGGAGAAGGAGACCCGAAACTAGGGAGTGCGGAGGAAGTGCATAGATGGGACCTGCCTTTCGATAATATACCAAACCGATTTCCTCAGCATCCACCGCATCTGTCAGCATCCCCCTGTGACTTCTCGCTTTGTAATAGATTCCCACGATTATGAATCCTATTTCCCATGCTCATGTACAATGTCTACAATGCATCCCTCTCTCTAGAATATCGTGTTCACGAGCCCGCTCCCAACCGCAGCGCCTGCAACGCGCTCAGTCCTCGTCCGCGACATCGGCGAAAAAGTGCACTCACCTGCCCCAAATCCTGCCCCACTCGCAGCGGATTGTGCCATCTAATCAAGTCTGTCACAATGCTATTAGATCAACCCCCGGCAACACGCACCATCTGTCCGAGTCCTCCAAACTTGCCCTTCTTCGCCGGGGCTTGCTGTGGTACCGGTTGTGGTGTTGGCGGGCCAGCAGGAGGCGCATAAGAGTAGTTTACCGCACCCGGAGGTGGTCCGGGGGATGGAAAGCATGCCTGTGGCGCTGCAGGGTATGGCTGTGGTGGTGCATGTGCATGCGGCGGCGGGTGTGGCAGCGCAGGCGAAGAATATCGCGGTTCGACGGGCCCGCTGGAGTGCACAGACGCCATCGATTTGCGTGGCTCTGGTACCAGGATTGGAGACAGGCTTCGAGACGGCAGCTTCTCAACGTAGTTGGATGGGAACAAGCCTTGTTTGCCTGATCGATTGCGACCCGTCCACCAGTCTGCGTTCGTCTCCGTGACGACTTCTATGATTTCCCCCACCTCAAACGAGAGATCGTTGGGATCCTGCAGTCGCGTCAACAGACACGCGACACACGCAAGAGGGCCATCGCACCTCGCTAGACCACCCCCAGATCGCCCGCGCCTCCACCTTTGGCGGAGCAGGCGACACACTTAAACGCTGTGTCTTTTCCGTCAGCGACACGACCGATGCGTCCACCGTGTGTCTCGCAGCAGTCGCAGAAAGCCTGGACAAGATATCCTCTCCATCGGTCTCTGAGATCTGGCCATGAGCCATGAGTAACTGGACATTTTGCTTCGTTTGAGCGAGTATGTGCGCAAAGAGGGAATGTGGTTCGACCATGCTTGCAAGTGAATCGGTCAGAGGACGGCTCAAGTTGAAATGGGCTCGCCGTTTATACTGTCAGCGGCAGTGATTACCTCATTGCGTCGTACTCACTCGCTTATCATATTCTGCCAGGCCTCGTCGCTGGTCCGAGTCTCTCGTCTACACGGCGGTTGTCGATGACGACGACGACGACGATGATGATGATGTTTCGTATACTGAGCCTCACACCGGATACTTGATATCAGTGCCGAGTGAACGTCGCAAGATCTGTACACCATTGACATGCCTCTGATCAAGCAGATACTGCGCACACAAACAAGGGCAATTGTTAGCGAGATACATCTTTGATCGCTGAGCGCTGATTTATCAGAATTCGAGATGCATGAGAGGTAGCTAAAATTGCGATTTTTAATATTAGAACACGGACGACGCTGCACAACAGCTGAGCAGGGCCCCGGGTATGGGGCTCACGGCCCGCCTGAGGAGGGTACGAGGCTGATATAACTGTAATTTGCTCGCAAATTAAAGAGACGGGTCTGTGATCGCAAGCGTCTGTGCATGGGAATGATGGCGCTTCTAATCTTGTTGTGTGGCGCTATTTGGTGTTCGAGGTATAACGGGGCTCATCATTGTCCTCTGCGGCACCAAGTATCTCCTCCTTCTCCTCCCGCAAACAATGTCTAGAGTACGCCAGTCCATTCCTCATCCCTACCCATTATTGACATTATCGTCAGGCTCAATTCTTGAGGGAGTACAAGCTTGTCGTCGTCGGTGGCGGTGGTGAGCATCTCTCGCTCGTTCTTCGCACATCCTCACAACTTTTATCGCTCAGGTGTCGGAAAATCCGCTCTCACCATCCAGTTCATTCAAAGTCACTTCGTCGACGAGTATGACCCAACTATCGAGGGTACCTAGTCTCTCGTTTGTTTCCTGCTCTTATCCGGACTCCCTCTCACTCCCGTCCCATCAGACTCATACCGCAAGCAGTGTGTTATCGACGACGAGGTCGCTCTCCTCGACGTTCTCGACACCGCAGGGCAGGAAGAATACGGGTACGTCCACCTTGCTCAGCCCGTCATTCGAAATCAATCAACTTGTGTGCTTTGCATAGCGCCATGCGCGAACAATACATGCGCACAGGCGAAGGCTTCCTACTCGTCTACTCCATCACATCACGCAACTCGTTTGAGGAAATCAGCACTTTCCACCAACAGATTCTCCGCGTCAAGGACCAGGATTCCTTCCCCGTCATCGTCGTAGCTAACAAGTGTGATCTCGAGTATGAACGTCAAGTTGGCATGAACGGTACGGCGACGTGTTCTTGCCACCGGAACCCATCCTCACTCTATATCCACCTGCCAGAGGGTCGCGACCTCGCCAAACATTTCGGTTGCAAATTTATTGAAACCTCGGCCAAGCAGCGCATCAACGTCGATGAAGCATTTAGTAACCTCGTGCGTGAGATCAGGAAATACAACAAGGTAAATTTGCCCGGTTCGTTGATACCTCCCCTTCCCTGACATATTACAACCCAGGAACAACAAACCGGCCGACCGGTGATCAACTCGAACACTGGCACACCTGGTATGTATGGCGGCGCCAAGGACTCGGGCGACGGTGACCATGGTGGATGCTGTGGTGGATGCGTGGTCGTCTGATGTTTGGGGACACTTTGGAATCATCCCACTGTTTCTCGAGGTACTACCACATTACCCCCCTCTTCTTCCCTGCTTTTTCTCTTTACTCGGGGATTTTGTACATTCCGGGCAGTCATCTTGGTGGAGCTTCACACTTCACCCTCCGATTCCTGGTTATACAGGATTGAATTTGTACATGTAGCTTATGCTTCTCTATGCACTTCACTGAATGAAACTTCCTCAATCTGTATTGACCTAGCTTGTGAAAAATATTTGCAATCTGATCAACAATGGAACTGCTGTTCATACACCCTGAGAAGGATCCTTTTCGAGCACTGGTCATAGAGGCGTAGGCAAGGTGTCAAGATTAAGAGGTAGCAACTCACATGGCGGTCTGGACACGTCTTCTTCGTTGACAGCTCTTATCGAGTGAATGCCGAGGTCGTAATGTCCCGATACCCCGCTGTTACCTCCCAACATCGAGATCCCAACAGTTCGAATGCGCTGGCGGAACATCATTATCTGATGCTGCACCAATTCACCGGTGTTTGTAAGAATAAAATTGTCGAGTGGGATCTGTCATGGGACACTGATCAGCACCCAGGTACTCACAGGCGATCAGCACCAACGCGCGACGAACAAAGATGTCTTCCCAGCCGCCATCATTTCGTTTGAAATAGAGGCGGTGTTGCCAAAGGTCCGTCGTGACTGGTCCGTCCGTCTGCAAGTTCACATAGTACGAATTCCTCGTTCGCGCATCCCCGCCGAGACGTAACCGCAACGCAAGGTATTGATGATTCGACACGTCGTCGCATATCTCTCCAAACAACGACGGTCGCGCCTACACAATCAAAACACAATAAAGATGAAACATCACTAGTGTCACAGACGGGGTCATACGACCCGAAAGTACGTACCCTCGTTCTGAATCCTGCATAACCGCCCCGAATCCGTCCTTGAAACTCGGGACGCACGGCGAGCCGCATGTCTCCCCAAAAACGAGCGGTGGATGGGCTTCCGCTGCCCATGTTTCGTTCCGGTGACGTGTCGAGCGCGAAATTGAGCGTGGACGTCCCGCCAATGTCTGCATCACACCCCGTTGCGATTTCTTGGATGTCTTCTTGTATGTGGAGCTTTAGGAGCGTGATTGGCGCTCGACTGGGTGGGTTCACGCCTTCCATGCGGAGGACTGCCAGTTGCATCGAGAGGGTCAACCATTACACGGCGCAGGGAGGTAAACTAGGACGTGCTTTTGACAGCGCCATCGGCGAGATATTTTGTAGACCTGTGGAGATATGCGCCGAGGTATGAAAAGGCCATGAATGGGTGTTTGGACAACGTTAACCACTGACGATACCCGTGTTTACATATGTACTAACTGTAACAACTGCAACTTGAAGTAAACACAAGTACTAATCTTCTCAGACTGTGTCATTAGGCGCCGTATGGGACTTGATGTTCGATGTATCTGAGGAGTTCGAACGTTTTGACTCAGCTAACGCTTGAATGCGAAGCGTCTGGCGACGCGCAAAGGTTGCACGTCTGCTCATCACCCTATCTACTTCATCGTCCGACATCACCTGAGGATCGAGTGACTCAGCTATCACTTCCCAGTATGCTTCTTGACTCTCTTCGTCCGAGAATTCGTTCATGTCGTATCCACTCGCTTGTGACCAGACGGAAGCCCTGGTTATACGACGCCACCAAGCAGAGCGGCGTTGTAGATCAGGAGGGAAAGAACCGACAGCGTCTCTGCCTTCTTCATCGTCGTTCGGCTGTGGGAACTGAGAATGGGGCCGAATCCTGTAAGCATGCATTACCTCCCCCGAATAACGCGAGCTGCAGTCAGTACTGAGCGTCGTCATCGTGGCATAGGAAGAACAGGAAATATGCCGGGCATTTGATTTGTTCGCATCTTCAGCACTGCAGAGATTGGTCTCGGGCCGAGGAACTAGTGTCACGGATTTGCTCGTAACATCCAGAGGCACAACCGCGAAATTTGACACGAGCGAAGCTCTGGATCCGATGAACGGCTCCTTCGTAACCTTTCCAAACGTGTCGGCGTCTGCCATCGATTCCAACGAACATTTCTCGTCCTGCATCCAAGGCTCGCGACTAGCGTCTCCTCTCAGGCAGACGACACGGGGAGGGCACGGGCTAAGGTTGATCGCGTACAATGGCGAACCAGCCATCACTTTAACATCGGTGTTGCCGTGCGGTGAAACGAGGCCGGGTTCGCTATCGAACTGTCGCCTAAGTTCTGCAAGAGGCACAATGTGCAACCCTGGAGGAGCCGCCTTGGCCTTAATGGACTTGCACGACGCTTTCTCTGCACCAGTGAGCCCTGTGCTCGAGTCTACACTAGACCAGGAGGAGTTACGCGAGTGATCTGAAGACGTTTGTGAGGAATTGTATGTTTGATGACCGCTTCCATGTGAAGGGACCGCGGATTGTGGACGAAAGTTGAAATGTGGGGCCATCGGTGATTCCCCCGATGCATCATGTCCAAAGGTCATCACCGTTTCTGCGGCAACTTTAGCTGCACGAGACACAGGACTCATAACCCGGAATGTATTGCAGAGCAGACCAACATTTACAAGGCCTATCAAGTTATCAGCATCGATCATCACAACACTAGTTAGAACGTACCCAGCATAGAGGCACAAACATCGGCGAACACACTGAGAACAAAGGGTATTGAGTATCCTGCATACAGCAGAATGTATACAACGCAAGATGGTGCCAGCAAGAATACAAATGCTTTACGACGCCCAGAAATGAGTTGAGTCTTGAATGCCGAAATGAATTCTTACCAAGAGGAAACCTTTGAAAGATGTTAGTGCACTTTCCAATGATGAAAAGGGAAGGTCTCACCAGAACATAGTCCATATAATCATGGTTATAAATCTATGATACTCTTCGGGTGCATCCTCCCTTTGTCGATTGATTGGGTTGAGAGCTCGTATTTTGCGTGTGCTGTTAGCATATTGCTTGCCATGCAAGACGATGAATGAAACAGTGTAGACTGTGGTCGATACGAATGCACAAAGGATGATCTTTATTGTTCAAACAATAAGATGTTATCGCCTTTCAGTAATAAGCAACCGTACCGGGAGTGCTCCGAGGGAAGAGTGCGATATGCTGCAGGAGATTCCAGTTGGACCGTATACATTCCTCTCGTACAAAGGAACCAACGCTTTTCAAACTCGTTTTGAGCAAGCAAGAACTGAGTTGATTCCGACTGTCTTACCGGCAACAAGTGAGGTTGTCCATCCAACGGAAACAACTAGTACGCTGCACCAGCGGGCCTGACGGAGACGGAACACGAGTGCGACGAGGGTGTGGATACCATGTACGGCCGTAAACCAACAGGTACCCCATAGGCCAATTTGCATCAATACCGCTGTACCGATTCTTGAGTATGAAGTAATTGGTCCACGAAAATCCATCTCACCTTGCGTCGAACACGTTGATCCTAGACAAACTTGTAGGTTGATGGTGATAGCATAATACTGGACTGGCTTACCTTGACTCAACCCGGAACGCGACAGCCAACTTAGATTAATTAATCCGGCAGTGCTGATGAACACGTTGCCAAGAATAAGGCACCCAGCATAGTGACCAAGCTGAGTGCGGAAGAACAGTATCTCTGGTAGTCGAGATGGGCGATTGTCACGGTTGCGAAACAACATCGCAGCGTGTCGGATGGTTCGCACAGCTATAAATACAAATGCCAAAGATGATAACGAGGCAAGCACCACGACGGCCTAAAACGTGACGCCATCACGCGCCGATTACCTGAATAGATGTACCTTTGCACTTACGATAGCTGCCCTGCGTTGGGAAATTGAAAAAGGTTCGATGGATCTGCGCATCCTCGTCACATTAAGGCGCATTTTGCTTCTTATGGAGGGACACAGTCCTCGACGGCGGTGAAGTGAAGTGATATGATGGTGTAGATGAACGTTGCCGGTCCAGCGGTCAAAGGTACCTCCCAGAGGCAAAGGCGGACCAGTCCGTAAAAAGTCAAAAGATGTGAGGAGAAGGTACTCGGTGATCTGGCCCATCCAACCGACCGTGGCGCTGCTTACATACACTGCTGCGCTGCAACCTAATCATTGATTGCGACGATCAAGCAACCAGGAACTTGAAACAGCACAGCCTCGGATTGTCTCCAGGCACAGATTGTTGCAGTATACGCCTACTTCCTGCCAAAGAATTTGGCTATCCCCTTTGGTTCCGCTACTTTCTTCCGCTTGAGTGTCCTAGGGCTACGCACATCAGACTCGTTTGCCAAGTCTTGTGCAAAGTGGAAATCATCATGCTCCATGCGCAACTTAGTTAACGCAGTAGCACGGTCTACCGCAGTCCAGTCCATTCCGCTCCCGTCAACAGAGATTCTTTTGTTGCACCGTTCGCAGACAAAAGAGGTCAAGGAAGTAGATCCAGGAATTTCCGTCATAGCTTGTAAGGGATCCCCTTCAGGATGTACCACCTCGCTGCTGGACCGCATGCGTTTCAGAGGTGGCCGACGGGCTTCCTTCGGCGGAAAGAAACCCTCAATACTTTGTTGCCCAGCCTCAGTTGTCTCGATGCCTGTGAACGCAAGCTGTACAGCCGTCACATTGAGGTTCTTCACGTTTCCAGTGACTTCCTTCCATAATTTGTCGGCCGCAGCCGATATCACATCGACGGTCACATTGTGAGTGAATGGAAACGCCGATTGTTTTGACTTCGAGGTTTCGTATCCTATATCGATTGTGAATAGATTGTGATCCCATCGGGGGCGACAAACCTTTGCGAGCATGCAAAACAATGGTTCTGGGCCATAAAGTGGGCAACTCTTCCCGTGCGTCCTTGAGTCTGAGAGCAAGTTCGGCAGCCAAGACGTGTAGCCACTGGTGCCCATCTGCGGCTTTCGTGATAGGAGTCGGGAGATTCTTGGACGCAAGCATGCTCTTAAAAAGAGCAGATTTCTCCTTCACTATAAGGGCGTGAAGACAGTACACGGTTTACGCGTGGAAACACTCAACCTTCAGATCTGTCAATACCGCTGGAAACTCACATTTGAGCAATTATCACTAGACAGGGACTACGTTGGATACCCACCGCAGAAGCTCATAAACCCACAAAGCATTTTCACCAAATTTGTTCTGCATTTCGTCTGATTTCTTTTCGTTACTGGGGAAACTTAGACAATGGTTCAGCAAGTATACCTAGTGATACTGCCCTATAATACAAAGTTGAGCAAGGATAATCAAATGCTAAGCAACGGACCTACAGAAGATCTGCGACTGTGGAGACATCATACTCCTTTGCAATGGCCTCACCAAGCTTACCGCCTAAAAACCGAATCTCAAGAAATTCTCAGATTTGCAACGAATCGTATTGTTTCGAACATACCTTCTGAAAGCCGATGGGACGAAGATAAGTTGGTATGGCACTGTTGCGCAAGATGCTCTACGGTACTTATCAGCAAGGTGTCTTTGAACTGCAGATCGAACATCACCTGACTATTCGGCTTCTTGTAGGAAGCAGTGAGCTAGAAGCAGATGTAATCGATCAGTTGCTGGATGGACCATGAGTACTGACTTTAGCGAGGAACTTGTTTCGGGATATTCCCTGATAAAGAGATGAATGCGCTAGGTTCAGGTTGCTGTAAAGCGAAACGCACCGCGGACATGGTATAGCCAAGGTTCTCGTGGATGTCTTGTCTGAGCTTGGCCATCAGTTCCGCAGCGATGGATAGTGCGACGTCATGCCAGGTACACGTCACGTCATCTTCTGCAAGATGCATCTGTCCATCGTCGTTTTCTTCGGGCGAATGTATGGGAATGAGTTCATCAAGCTTGCTCCAAACAATGGAAGGAGGGGGAGGCAATGGGCTATCGATACCTTGAGGTGCATCGGGAGGAACTTTGGCGAGATGGGGAAAGCGTTCTAGCAGCACCTCGCGTACAGGCCGCGTGAGGTCAATGAAAGCTTCGTCAATCGAAGCTTTTTCTTCCCTGACGATGAGTGATCGCGTCAGTTCAAGTTATGTATGAACTTACCTATTTCACCGCTTGGGAGGGCTTGTTTGAACCGGTTAATGATCTTATTGCTTTCACGCCGATATAGGTCAAGAGAAACCTTGTGGACAGGAGTCAGGCCTTATCGAACAATGCATTTGCTATCTTGGGTAATTTTGGCAAGCCAATACATACCTTGTGTGTTCGTGTGTCGATATCGGACCAATATCCTGGTTCTTGCGCCCCCTCCCTGTAGGTAGCGACATGGACCGCTACAAGGTTGGGACATTTTTGCTTTGCGTCCTTTATCTTGTCCATCCGCGATATGCCGGACTTGCGGGCTGGATAACTGACTGCGATGAGACTTTCCCATTGCTGTACGACAAGTGGCACGTTAGGGTCAAGCCCGAGTCTGATGCGTTCGCAGGCCGCATAAAACGCATCGCTATCGCAGAGTGCGATGACCCGTAGGGGGTCTCTCACGCCGAGGTTATGAGAATGCAAGTGGCGGTAAGTGATTATTGGGTAAAGGTCGTCATAGTCTTGAGCTGGTGCTTTGCCTTTGCCTTTCCAGAGTGCACTTGCTGATTTGGATGGCGAATGCATTGGCAGTGGTTGACGTTTTGTAAGCACTGCCACTGCCAACTTGAACGGTGGTCACCCCAACCTGGTTGTCAATGGACAGACTTGCAAAGTCCGAGTTGTCGTATATGATTTGACTGAATGTGGCCCGACAAGTAAGTGTTGTTGCTCCTCCGATATGTGCGGAACTCTCGATGTGGCTCAAAGTGTCACTTGCTCGCTTAGTACGCCTCTTTTGAGTCTATCCGTGCAGTAGTTTTTGCACATGTCGTTCAGTCATTCCGGCACACCACAGTCACTTCACGAAGACTATGCTATTCTATCTCATTATTACGCATCCTCGTTAGATGATGCAAAGGATACACAACACACCGAATCCCTTTCAGATTCTCCTCGAGGCGTCCCAATACGTGGGAGGGGTCCAGCTGGTATCATCACGGTTGTTTCTCCCGTTTCTGAAACCACACCCCTTTTGCAGCCCCTGCCTCCGATCCCGAGGTTACATGAGTCAATAGACGACGATGTATGTGATTCAACGTCAGCAGAACGGATGCCCACCCCCAAGATGTTCCGTGAGGAGCTTCGCATTCTCACCATGTATTCCCTTCCCGTCTTCGGGTATGTCCTGTCCTTGATTTTTCCGCCATCTTCGCACTGATTCTTGTGCTTCTATTTTACAAGTACTCACCTTTTTGAATACTCTTTCATCATCGCTTCCGTCGTATCCATCGGTCACATTTCTACGCTGGCCTTGGCAGCTGCCACTTTGGGCTCTATGACAGCTTCCGTCACCGGATACAGCATTATACAGGGCTTCGCTTCAACGCTAGATACTCTTCTTCCACCTGCCTGGACCTCAGACAAGCCCCACATGGTCGGCTTATGGTCTCAGAGGATGAGTTAGTATCCTCTGCCATCGCTTATTGCCTGGGATACTGATCAGACGTTTGGAACAGCGCTCATGATGGGAACGATCCTCGTTGTACGTCCAGTTACATTTGGGCACATCGATTTAGTGTAAATTCATCATCCATAGCCAATACTTGTCATCTGGTTCAAGGCAGAACCTGTCCTACTCGCTCTCAATCAAGAGCCTGAGGTGGCACGACTTGCCGGGCTCTACCTCCGCTGTGCATCACTGGGCCTCCCAGCATACGCTTTCAACTCTATTTCCAGGTATATCGTCAAATCTACACTAGCTTACATGTTGCAAGAAACTGATTCATATGCGCAGGCGATATTTCCAGTCTCAAGGTTTGTTTCACACCCCGACGAGGATTACACTAGTGATCGCGCCGATCAACGCGTTGCTAAACTGGCTATTCGGTGGGCGATCACGTTCCTGATCGTTTTCTCTATTCATCCTTTACGAATTCCGTAGTCTATCCTCTTGGGCTCTCCTTCCCGGGTGCGCCACTCGCCACAGCTCTATCCTTTAACCTCGTGTCAGCAGCTTCTATTTTCTACGGTTATTATTACGCCCCTCCCATAGCATGGTCGCCGATCACCTTTGGATCTTTAACCCCAGCCTCGGGTGAACTTTACAAAGGATGGGGATTGTTGGCGAGGCTCGGCATCGCCGGGGTGGGTCAGACTGCCAGCGAGTGGTGGAGTTGGGAATTGGTCGGACGTGAGTGCCTCCTGCAGTGCTCCTTCCTCAATGCCCACTGACAAGATACACTTTTAGTTGCTGCTAGCCAGTAAATCGTCGCATCTCTATTACCATTGACTCAAAACTGATTTTTTGAGGCTCGGATCTGTCACGCTCGCGGCGCAATCTGTGTTGTTACTTTCTGCATCGTGCACATACCAGGCCCCATTCGCAATGAGTGTCGCTACCTCTGTGCGGTAAGTATCGTGGTTGGGTCCCCCTCCTGAAGGTGGTCACTGACTAATTGTTCTCGTACTGCATGTTATTCTTCACCGTATCTTACTGCTTCCTCTTCGTTCACGAATACACGGGATCGTGGTGATGCACCAGCATCGGGAACCTTCTCGGCCAAGGAAACGCGCGAAGGGCCGGAATGGCTGCAGCAACGTCAATTGTAATGGCTATCGCAATCGGATGTATCTTCAGGTGAGCGATGATTACACGTCGGGCCCTTTCATCTATCGGTGCAACCATTCCAGGCCCTCTGACTTTGTCTTCATCAACCTTACTCTTCCTAGTTCCATTTTCCTAGTTTTCCGCCACAAGTGGAGCTATCTTTTCAATAGTGATCCTGGTATGTCCTCTCGCCCTCCATGTTATGGAGCCGCGTAAATGGGTGTGAAATTCGATACTGACTGCTCGACAGAGGTCGTCTCGCTCGTTGCGTCCATTCTACCTCTCGTCGCAATGTTCCAAGTTTTCGATGGGACAGGATCAGTCGCCGGTGGAATCTTCCGTGCGCGAGGAAAGCAGGCAAGTAGATGTGCCTATCACATTCGATCCCCCACTCTTGACCACCTGCTCCCCACAGTTTACTGGCGCCATTCTCAATCTCACCGCTTACTACGTCCTTGGCATCCCGCTTGGATTATACCTTGCGTTCGCGTGCGAACATGGACTCGGTGGTCTTTGGGAGGGATTGACGCTTGCATTGGTGTATACCTCTGGTGTAGGTATTTGGGTTGGCGTCCGCGGTGTTGACTGGGAAGCGGAGGTCACAAAAGCACAAGGAAGAATCGGAGGGATGAACGAGGATGAATGAGATCGTGTTGGAAGGAGAACTTCGATCGTCATGACCAATTGTCCACGTACTCCTGTGGACATTAAAAACATGTCTTCTAATACATTCTTAAACATGATTACATGTGGTATACTGTCGAAAGACTGTAATCGGACATTGGGAGGGATCCACTCAAACCGAGCAACGATGTCGATAGGTTCCTCGAGTCGAAGAGTATGGGTCACTGGAGAAATCTGTTCCTGGAAACAGACAAGTTGGACTGAATACTTCATCAGAGCGATGCTGAGGCATGTCCATGGAGGTCAAAGCCTTGGAAGGATTAGAACGAAACTGTTCTAACGCACAGGCACGAACACATCCCGTTGGTGTTCGATGGGTTGAACAAAAAAGTCTAGATGGAGGCATCTTGGTTAACAGGTGCAGACGCAAGGGTAGAGGTGTAGTTAAAGGTGGGACACTGTGGGTTCTCGGAACCAGGATCAGCTAGTGCCATGTGCATCTGTGCACAATGGCCGAGAGGTTGTAGTTGCATGGAGTGAAATTCCCCACTGCAAAGACCCCGTTGAGGGGATTCGAGAGATGTCGGTCGAAAACAAGTTCAAGACGCTCTTGCACCCAAAAAAGGTTGGTCATACGAGGACAAACGTATTACTATGATGCCGAAGCGATAATAAAAAGAACTCTATTGATCGAAACGTCGTCAGTCCACGAGTAAACCAGAAGAAAAAAAAGAACGGGGAGAAACCCACACGAGAAAACGATCAAAGGCACTAATCATCGTGCTCGACAGACGACCTCACCGTCCAGCTCCAACGTGAGTGCCTCCCGCGCTTCCAGCCATTCATGTTCCTTGCTCTTCGTTTTCACCACAGCAATCTCCCCGAGGCCGAGAGGTTTAACGGTCTGCGCCCGCCTTCCACTACAGATTCGCCTGATCTCCCCCAGATCCATAAATACACGTCGACTCGGCATGCTAATGAGGCTCATATGCGAGAGTACGGCTCGGTCATCGCGATATTTGAGTTCTGCCCAGATTCGACGCTGCGGCTCGCTGACGTGTTGGAAGTCGGAAGGGGAGGGTGAAGCAACGGTTCCTCGTGTAATGTTGCTCAGAAATCCTGCACGGAGAAGGATTGAAAGAATGGCTAGGTTTTGTTTCGAGTGCTCGACGGCCAAGTACCGGTGCCGGGCACGAAAAGCGTTTTGGACGCGTGCACAGAGGTCATATGGAAGAGGCATAACTTAGACACGGTAGTTTTGAGCAAGCCTATTTCCATGCCCCACGATGATTATGTAACAGCTTGAACCATACAGTATATACAGATCAGTACAGTATCGTAGAATAACCGGATTATAGACGGTCTAGTCATCCGACATGCCTGCTCCGCCTAGAACGATGGACAGTAGAAGAGCGGTCCAGACTGACTTTGAGAGATTTGATCGCTTGAACGATTTCAGCTATTGCCAGAGGGTTCAAAGCAGTGAAGCGCCCAAAGCCGTTGTCTTCTCACCTGCCAACTTGGCAGTATCTGCCTCAAAGTCATATCGCTTGTTTCTGCTGTCCCGTTGTACGACAATCTTGAAGAGCGTCGATGTCTTTTGAGATTGTTGGCAGACCAAGACACTCTTGACGTGAAATGAAAGCGTTTTGCCACTATCAAAGACCGCCTTAGCCTTGTGTGCAGAAGGCATGATCTTCGAGTGGAACCAATGAGATCGCAGCTCAATGTCAACCGGCTAGACCCACATGAACGTAGACACCGTCAATAGCCAATGTGCGTTCCTGGCGAGCCAGCATGGGCATCTTGCGATATATTGTGTACCGCTGTGTTTTTGTCGACCTCGGTGAGATTTGTATCAAAGCAAGAGATAGAAAAACACTAACTTTGTATGCGGCGGTATAGTCCGTGCCAGCGCCGTGATGCATCTCGGGTACGTCTGAAATTCTCTTGAAAATAGATGCTAGTAGACAAACATAGTCACGATGGTGCAAACGGGGGATGAATTGTACAAACCGTTCGGGTCGGTGGTCCGTGTAGCACGGGTTTCGGGTTCGATGCCCATTTGAGGTAGCATGGATCTCTTGACCAACGTGAGTTCACGTTTACCTTCAAGAGAAGCTACAGTGCGGTCTAGATAAATCAAGATGTTGAGGTCATTGAGGATCAGTGCGTAGTCTTTCGGATTCGCAAGTTTGCGTTTGCGACACACGAGCTCCAGCGCTTCTTGCATGTACATGCCAGCCGACCTAAAAAATACATAAGCATTCGAGGGCCAAACGAACGATTCACATACACAGGTATTGTAGTAGAGATGTGGACTGCATCAGCGGTATCCGCGACACGTATCCGAAGAAAAATTGGGGGGCCGTGACTTGATGACGGGCCAAGAGATGAAGACAGAATAGGAGTTGTGCCGAAGAGAGAGCTTGTTCCTGCTCCCGGAACAGAGGGTGGAGCGAGACCTAGTGCAGGGACTGCGTCAGCTTTCTTTGGTGTCGCCATGATTCTCGATGGTCTCCGCTGAATTTTGCTTTCTAGCTGCTCATTCTGTTGAACTAGAAGGGAAGGTAAATACTTTTTCCCAGAGTACCATAAGACAGACGAACTCTGAAGGGCAGTTGCCACAAGGATCGCGAAGGCATCAAAGTTGAACTTTGAGATTTTTCCAGTGCGGTCGGGGGCTGAAACATTCTCGGTGAACTAGATCGCGCCGCACATACTCGAAACTCACGGGGAAAGTCTTCGTCGACTTCTCCGTCATCCTCGGCGATTCGCATGATCCACCCTATTCCAGACAACTTTGGGTGATTCTCGCTTAGACCTTCGTTGAGCTTCGGGAGCCAACTTTCTTCCCAATAACTCCACAATGCAAACCCAATGACCTCTTCGACAGTTGCATCTCGTCGCACATTAAGGGTCATGGATTTACCCTTTGGTTTAACTGCGTAGGGGAAAAAGATCTTGACGTCCATTGATGCCGACTCTCCGCGCCCTGAAATGGCGCCATACAATTCGCTAAAGGGGTTAGCAGAGCCACCAGTTGAAGCAAGCATCGCAGACAAGGCGGAGACCTTTGGTAGTGATGAAGGGACCGCAGTCCGCGAGAAGTCAATGTCTGACATGGGTGCGTCAACAATGGGTTGAGATATCGAAACACCCCTTCTGCGGCCCTCTGGCCTGACAATAAGAGGAATTGTGCGATCGGCTGGTAGAGGTGGGTTGACCATTTCGAAGTGGGCATCGATGCCTTCGTCATGTTCGGGTTGGGAGGAGGGATCGTGGGACTCGTCAATCCCGCGAGCCTCTGTGACAGGACTGAGGCGAGATCGTATGCGCACGTGTTGTCCAACGTAAGAAGATGAGCCAAAAGCCGAAGGGTTCGATGCAGAAATGGCAGATGCTGGCCCTGACAAGAGGGAGCCTATGTCTGACGCACTGTCAAAGCCGGCGCCAGGCGTACGTGTAGCGGCAAAGTCACTACTCGGCTATTGAGATATCTCAGGAATGGAGCGCAAGGAAGGGCGTACGGGTCGAATTCATCGCCCTCATCCATATCGTCACCACGTTGAATGATGTCGAACTCGTCGTCATTGTCGTCATCGAGAATGCCGTCATCATCGTCTGAGGAAGAGATCTCAGGATTGAGATATTTGTTCACGTCAGACGTCGTTTTAGGGTTCGCGGATGTTTGACCACGGCGAGCGAGCATACGCAGTTTTCTGCGGGCTTCCATTTCTGCAGCACCTTTGAATTTGGGGACGAACAGGATTTCCTTTGCGGGTGGTTCGGGAGGGGGTGGGTCGTCCTTTTGAGAGAACCTAGAGGCGAGAGAAGACGTGACCGCGACATCTTGTGGGCGTGGGTCGTCGGTGTCGCCAGAAGTGATTGGGTTGACGCGGGAGAGGGCAGGCGGGAGAGTGGACTCCGGCTCTGGTTGAACGAGAGTGAGCCTGCCGGTTACCTGTGATGCGCGTCTGGAAGATGAAGAACGACGACCAGTGACGCGCATGCCTAGAGCGCCAGATCGATTACCCATGATGGTCTGATGGTGTCTGAGGCCAGCAGCGGGGCCCGGACGAGACAAGCGTGGAGGCTTGTCCCCGGAGTCGTGTTCGTCATCAGATATGGGTGGACTGGAGGGGTATTCGAGCTCTGGCCAACGGGCGACGTCGGCGAGGGATGCGGCGAGAATGTAGGGATTGGAGGTGTAAGATGGGCTGAGAGATATGATGCGACCGCCGTATGGGTCGTCGACGTTGCGTAGATAGGACAGTCTTAGACTGTGTACTAGATAACTGGGGAAGAGATGAGCGCGGCTGCGACGAACGGGGATGAGGCATACCCAGGATCGCTGACGAGGGACATGCTCGACGTCGTAAACAAGTTGCTACAATATCACATATGCTGGTCCCCATCGCCTGCAGGTTTAGTACGTATTCGCTCCAGGTCGTCTTTCTCGCTCCAACTCAGTGATAAAAGTTCCCTATGATCAGTGGTTCGTCACCCATCTCGACGACAAGTGGAAGGTGAAACAGGTAAAACACTGGATCCTGTCCAGGTGCAATATCCTCCAGTCCCCGGGCCCACAGATAAAACGCTCGGTGTCTCCCATCACCTTCGCACCCAGTCTCCACACCCGATCTTCCCTCGACAGTATCGATGTCGGATACAACGAAGATGACGAGTACTCTGATCAAGAGTTGCCCCCTCGCACCCCAATTCACCCTCGTCTCGACGTAAAATCCCACCAGTCCGTACAGCCTGGAAGTAGCCCCCTCGTCGACCGGTACACCCTCATATCCTTTTCCACAGGATCCATGCTCGAGGACGAATTTACCCTCTCGTGGTACAACCTCCGTCCCTACGAGCTCCTCGAGATGCACCCGTCGGGCACCGTCGCCCCACTACAGCGCGACGTCCTGGCAGAGTACATACAGCCATACTTTCAGTCCAAAGTTGGGGTTCTCCGTGTCGTGTGGAATTATAGATCTGGTCGTTTCGAGGCGCCCGGCATGGACATTTCATCCGAGCATAATGGCTCTGCGACCAAGGACAAATTGGCCCATACCTTGGACTCGCTCTCTTCAAAGTCGAGTAGCTCTCCATCTGAAAAGAGACGCAAGACCAAGGCAAATTGGAAAACGCGCTGGGTCGTCATCAACCAGGGGATTCTCTCCCTCTGCAAGGAGCATGTGGTACATCATTTCCTTGGTGTGCTACGAGCATCGTGCTGATCGCCCAACCTCAGACGAACCCTCCACTTCACCAATTTGCGCTGAGTTCCATGATTGCGCTCCGTGGCGCCGATGCACTTGAGCGCGCATTTTCCGTTGCTACGCAGCCTCGAGTTGTCTGTATCAAGTTTCGATCTCGGTCACCTTCACCGACTGGCGTGGTTTCTCCGCTGCCATCTTTACCATCGTCTCCGATTTCGGAAGATTTCAGAAGCAACGTCCACAAACCCCTTGTACATGTGGATTCGGCAACCGACTTGAAGCAGACAGTGGAACAGGAAGAGCGTGGAGAGGGGTCTGGTGAATGTGCTCATGACCGACATGACTCCTACAAGGGGGAAGGGGAGTGGGTTATTCTAGACATGCTCGATGATCACGGTGAGCATGCCGTCTCTCTCTCGGAAGCATGCAATAAAGTGTTTGTGTCTTCAGCATTTTCGAGTATTCTCCGCATCCTTCACCGAGAGGCTTCGCACCCGATGTCCTCTTCCTTTGCCCCGTCGTCATCTATCATTGCTGTTTCTCCACAGTCACCGGTTGTGACATCGATTGGTTCATATGAAATGATTCCGTATCCGGAATGGCGGATCCATACTGTTGAAAATGCACGCAAGGCTGGTATGGGAGATGTGGGCAAACCAATGGCATGGGTGCTCTGGACTGAAAAGGGACTCGGAGAATCCCTGATGGGGAATATTCGTCATTATCGACAGGCTTTTTTGCAGGAAATGGGATATAGGACTGTCATGATTCCATCGGACATTTATGGATCCGACGATGAAAGCGACGAGGAGAGTGAGATGGAGTGGGAAGGGTGGATGAGGGACTTGGAGCGCCAAAGTCGGGTGAAGCAGCGATCAGACAAGGTTGGCAGGTCTGCTGTGAACAGGCAAGTGCAGACAGTCGCCAGTATGTCTTCATCGCCACCTTCGCCACCTCTTTCGAAGGCAAGCTCGTCGAGGGTCAGATCAACCTCGCTACCGAAGCCACAGGTCGTCACGGGTTCCCTTGGTGCCTATCCGCACGCACAGTACCCCAACATCGGGAATATTATTGGAGGCCACGAGCGTTGTGGAGAAGTTGCGTACACTCCAGAGAAAATCAAGAGTACCACCGTCAGGACAGTTAGCGTTGGAATGGTGCCCTCCTCCCGGCCACGCTCCTCGACCGTCTCGACCGAGGTAGCCATGACAAAGCACGGCAAGGGCCAAAAAGAGCGGTTCTCGAGTATCTCTCCGAACGACTCTCGTGCGAATATGCGAGCCGTGTCATCAGGTTCGCCGGGAACTGCAGTCCGACATGCCCATTCGAGTTCCAACTTGAGAACAGCCTCTTCACTGTGCGAGTCGGACGTGTCGCATCCGGTGTCTCCTTTGAAGCGTCATGGTGGGTTTATGCGGGGTGTGTCCCAGCGGGCTGGCAGGCTTGTCAGAGGGCTCGAGTCTGCGATCGACTTTGTAGACGAGAAGACTAGCTTACATCATTAATGCTGATTACTAATGATCCGTGAGTGTGACATGGTCTGTGCGCGGGTGACAAAAGGTATATAAACCCGCGCGCGACACGGTGAATCCTTACCACTCTGGCCTTTTGGCTTAGATCAAGTGTAGTATCTGTTCTTAATAGTTTAACCACTATTATGAGGGCACCGCCCTCATTATTTGGTTATCAAATTTTTGCCGCCCTTGTTCCCTCTCGAGCTCTGCTTGCAACTCGGAGGGCGCGATGACCTTGCCACTGCAGTACCGGCTCGCGTCGTCGGGGGATCCGCTTTTTCTCTTTGTCGTCTCTCTACCAAGTGTCATTTGACACTCTGCTGGGGATTGGCAAACAGAAATGACATTGCTACACTATGGCACTTTGGACGTTCCCGTTCCAACTCTCTAAGATGGGGACTCGTCTGCCGTGCTGGCAGGTGTGAGTGCTAATTCTGGATTGTATACCTGTCGCAAGCAAGATTTGAGAGGTCTTGCGCTGTCTTCCAGGATGACGTTGGTGGTTTGCGGTGATGTCCTTTTGTGATCCGTCTTTTGGATGATACACAGCGATGGGGTATCTTGAACAATGCAAGTACTTGTGAATGATCCAGTATCGTTTGACGAGGCCAATCTTGATGCTGCACAGTTTGGATCGGGGACATCTCTGTTCTCGTCGGAATCAAGAGTTTGGCAACTTGGCGCTTTTCGCTCGACAGCTTGCTGTTGGTACTGGAACACCTTGGCTACACTCACGAGCGGAGAAAACTGAAGAGCCGGTAGATATTCACCATCTTCTGGAGAGAATGATTCCAATGCTTCAAAGTCCTTGGGCAAGCAAAACGAAAGGAACGAAGGCAGAGGTGGCAATGGAGGTACAGCTCTGCGGTTATACTTCAAGGAGCATCGAGATAGCTGAAAAGAGTCTCTTGTACTATTAAGCGGAGATACCACGATAGCGTCGGGCGGTAGACCAGAGAGGAACGAGTATTCAACTTGACTGTGACCATCGACCAATCTGATTGAGGAAGGGCTCGCGCGTCGTGTAGCCCTGGGGGCACTACCTCCAGCCGGTCTCACGTAGCGGGACTCGCCAAAATCGCCATAACCGTAATGACTACGAGTCATAGTCCGCTGCACCGAGCCAAGCGACCTGCCACTGTGCCCGGTAGGGATCCGCGAGTGGCCAGACAACAAAGGCGGAACAAACAGATCTGCGTCGGTAGAATAACTGGTCAAAACCGTAGAATTGGTGGGGCAAGAGCTCGAACTAGCGTTCTTTGACTTTATGCGCGCAGAAGTAGAGCGGGCTGAACGCATCGTGTATCGCTGATACACAAATGGGGACCTTGGCCTTTGCTCGCGTCGCCAGGTCGCAACGTCTAGCCTCGACGTCAAGTCCGTCTCCCAGGTGGGGGATCCAAGGCAACCGACCAAAAACCCACGGTGCCGGTACACTTGTTTGTTTTGCAACCCACTGGAAGAACTTGAAAGATCGCCGCCAGGTACAGAGTGGACACGAGGTGGTGCGTGAATCGTTCCGATACGATGCTTCATATAGACGAGTTTGATGGCGACAAGGAGAAAAAACAAGGAAATCGAAATAACAACAAGTGGAATATATGTCTTTGCTGTAACGGTCGACTGATTGGACGCGAGAGGAAAAGCAAAGACATGACACGGTACGACGAGGAGGAACAGCACGCGCAACAGCTTCATGGTTGGACAAGTTCAAGTTGTGAATTCCACGGTGATCACATTGACACGCCCCGGGCCGTGTTTCCCCCGTCATACTTATAGGCTCCTTTTGCTGAGAGTCTGGCATCTGCCTCCCCGTGCGCTGCCTGTAATGATGCCCGCTCGCATCCTTGTCTATTCCGCAACTGCTGGCTACAGGCACGACAGTATAGAGCCATCCATCGAAGCTCTAAAGGCAAAAGCGTCCTCTATCAACGTCGAGTTCGATTTCACAGAAGATAAGAGCCAATTCGCAGACCAGAATCTCGCAAAATACGATGCCATCCTGTTCTTGAATAACTCGGGAATAAGTACGTAGTAACGCTCGACACCGTGTGCTCATTGACATACCAAAATCAGTCCTCGATGACACGGGCAAGGCTGCTTTGCAAACGTATCTCAACTTGGGAGGAAACTTTATCGGCATTCATTGCGCATCCGATGCACTGCGTGACACCCCATTCTTTGGAAAGCAGATGGGTGGGATTGTCCTCTTCTCCAGCTTTGCACCACTGACAGCCTCTCTTAGGCGCTTATTTTGACTACCATCCGGATATCCAAGAATCGGTAAGTTGTCGGTGCCACGATTGACAGCGATCTTGTCTCGATCATCCCAAAAGGTAGTCGAGGTCATCGATAACACTCACCCGAGTACGGAGATACTCCCTGCACGCTGGAAATTGCTCGACGAAATGTAAGAGACGTACTGCGCCATGTTTACCTTCCTCATTAGAAACACAGGTATAATTTCCAATCGGACCCTCGGGCAGTTGGCGCAAGGGTCCTCCTTATAGCGGATGAAAACAGCTACTCAGGTGAGCTATCGTTAAGGAGTCTAGGAGCCTGACTCACCAGACGCTCACAGACCCCGGAGAGAGGAAATTTGATCATGGTGTACCTCATCCCATAGGCAAGTACGTTCTGGGCTCATCACTGTCCAATTCTCACGGTGGTCGCAGCCTGGTATCAAGAACGTGGTGCTGGGGTTGAACCAGGAGGCATCGCCGGTCGCAGCTGGTACACTGGCCTTGGACATTGTATTCAGATTTGGAGTGTAAGTCTGGCCATTGGCCACAGTCCTCTTGGCTTACCCTCACAAGGACGAATTTTTCTTAGGACATGTCTTGGGCGGGATAACTTGGACGCTCGAGTCAAAAACGACACGAGCTTTTAACAGTAACGCTAAAGTCGGAAATGCACCCTGAATGTGTATATCGTTGGACAATGCATTAGCGATGCTGGTACATATCTATACAATGCAACATGTAAATAGCGGCAAGGATGACGAAAGTCTAAGGTATGGATAATGAGAGTAAGAAATGAGCGGCATTGAGAAGTGATATCGTGATTAGAACATCTGCTGGATCATTGCGTCCTACATTCGGGTTCACCACCCATCCCATGATCGTCGTAATCGTCGTCGTCTTCATCTTCCCAACCATCTTCGTCCCCTT
This sequence comes from Hemileccinum impolitum, assembly GCA_003316335.1. NCBI lineage: Eukaryota > Fungi > Basidiomycota > Agaricomycetes > Boletales > Boletaceae > Hemileccinum > Hemileccinum impolitum. The sequence continues at coordinate 196,984 of QFEQ01000299.1, forward strand.
CTCCGAACTGCGAGGCAAAGCCTTGATCAAAGAAATCCGAGCTAGCCGGAAAATACCGTGCACGCACGTCCTCAAGCTCAGCTTCCTCAAAAGGAGCTTCATCGACAATCTCCGGTGCAGGTTCAATATTCGCCTTCTTTGGAGGAAGGAGTTTTTCAAGTGCCTACAAGCAAAATCTCAGAGATCTGGTCTTTGGAAAGAGTTCACGAGCTCACTGCCTGGTCAGTGCCTCTCAGCCATTCTGTATCTGGCATCTCAATCTCAAGGACGATGTACAGATCACCTCTCCTGTCGGAGTTCTTGAACGCAGGCATGCCCTCACCACGCAGCTTGATAGTCTGACCAGGTGTAATGATCTTGCCGGGTGGACTCGAGATACTGACACCCCGACCATCTAGGTGAGTAATTAAGATACGGGAGAAGCCAAGAAGTGCCTCGGAAAGTGTGATCTTGACATTCGCAAGTAAATCACTTCCGGAGCGTTCAAAAGAATCATGTTGCGTCGTCTTCAGGCGGAAGATCACATCTCCCGGTGGAATGTCGGGCTTCATTTGATGGTCAGTCATCGTCCGTGACCAATTTGAGATGGCTCACTTGTTGGTCACCAGCACCTGCTAGAACGATACGATACCCATCTGGCATGCCTTTCTCGATAAATATTTCTTGGCGTGTCTTCTCCTTTACCGTTTTTTCACCTTTACACTTTTTACACCTGGACGCCCGTGAGCGCGTTAGCTCCCATCGCCAACAACTAGCACAACACACCGATCCTTCTCCCGAATTTTGCTCCCTTCACCATTGCAATCGGAACATTTGGCGCGCATCGTCCCATACCTAGATGGAGCAATCTGAGTCTGCGTAAAAATCCATCCTTTGCCTTCGCATAGTGTACACTCTTTGGGCTTTGCATTCCCTTTGCCTCCCGATCTGGAAATGTGTGGTATGAATAAGCGTGTCAGATCTCCTACGGCTCGATCTGCTAACCCTTTGCACGTTCCACAAATAATCTCCTTTTCCATGTTGATCTTGACCGACTTGCCATTGTAAAGGTCTTCGAGCGTAACCTGGTAAGGGATTTCGGTATCTTCGCCTTTGCGTCTACGAGAGCCTGGTCCACCGGCAAAATCGAAAAATGTCCCTCCTCCACCAAAGAACTGGGCAAACATGTCGGCGGCTTCAGACGGCATACCATTGTTGCGTCCACCCAGGTTGGCAAAACCATCCATACCCTCTCTATCGTAAACCTCCCTTGAATCAGGATCGCTTAGAATTTCGTAGCTAGCTCCGTTGTCGATTAAAAAGATGAAAACGAGAGAAAACAACAGTTATACGAACGCCGCAGCCATCTCTTGGAACTTTTGTGCCGCTCCTGGGTCATTGGGGTTCTGTGCAAAGGAATGAGTTTACATTCTATCTATGCAATCCCAACGCCAACCTTGTCCTGGTGGAATAGACGGGTGTTCAGCGTTGGTCACAAAGAGTGGACAAACACCTACAGGATGATGTTCCTTTGCCTATGATGTTGTCAGATCACAAATTGCTCCGACGTCCGTGAGAATACATACTTTTTTCCGGTAGGCCTTCTTAATGTCATCTAGTGGGAAAATCGTGAGGGCGGCACAATTGTCAAGCCGGGAGTGACTCACTTTCGGAGGCACTTGGAGAGACACCTAGCAACTCGTAGAGCTCGGTTTCAACAGGCACTGGTATCAATGTTGGGATAGAGATGGAAAGGACAAGAAGCAGACACTTACTGTCGTTGACTGGGAGGAGGGAGAAAGGGTCGGCGGCCGTACGCGTTTTTTGGGGAGACGCGACGGCAAGACGACGGAGTTTGAAGCAACCTCGGTTCAACCTATTCAGTTTCTCCACCACTGGTGAGTTCACGTCCTTGTCTGTGAGACCGTGATGTTCCACATTATCTACATTGTCCGACCAGCACCGTGCTGGATTTGACGAGAGATTCATCTGAGTCTTCTACGTCCTGCAGCACCCACGCTAATCTCTCTTACACTCTACAGGTCTTCCTTCTCCTTTCTCTCAATATATTGTATTTTTCCAGAGGCTGATGCCTGCATTGTATCGGTAGAATACCTTGATGCAATGAACTTTTATTTTGAAGCTTCCAAAGTCCTCGACCGTCTTGATGCGAGACAAGGGTCCATCAAAAGCCTGCTGTCCACTCTGCCCGCGAAAAACAGAGCCAGGACGGCTGCCCTCGTTATCGAGACCCTGAAATGTGAGCCTAGGTGACCGATCCTGCTCGAGGACGTTGGTATATATATTTTTGCGACAGACAAGACCGCCCTTTCGGATGTGATTACGGCCTCCAAACTTCTCACCGAAGAAAAGAAGATCACGTCGCACAATTTGGCATTGGTCCTCGTTCACGATGTCCTTCTCTCCAGCGGTATACAAGCTGGGGATGGTCCTGTAAAGCAGGCGGTCCTACGACATAAGACGCGACTCCGGAGCGAGTTGCAGCGCATCAAGATCAAGCGCGGTGCGAGATCTGATCAAGAGTTGGCGCATCCTGTTGACGAGAGAGCAGGTACGTCCCCCGCATCTGCATCAGCCATCGGTGATTTGATGACCCCGGACTAGCCCGCGTGCCGCGTTATGTCCGAGTAAATGCTCTCCTCTGGACGGCGGACGAAGCTGTTCGCTATTACCAAAGGGAAGGCTTTCAAATATCGGACCCATTTGCTTCAGAGTCTGTTCCCGCTTTGCTTCTATCTCCTCCTGGCTCAGTGACAGACTTGCAGGAAATCCTTCACTCGAGACCTCCACGTCCCTGATCTCTTGCTTTTCAATCCCCACGTGCAATTTCACAACGATGTCCATTATAAGACGGGGAAGATCATCTTGCAGGATAAGGCCTCCTGCTTCCCCGCGATCGTGCTCGCCCCTCCGAGCAACGAGCACGCTGCGGTCATTGACGCAACGGCTGCTCCAGGAAACAAGACATCACATCTAAGTGCCTTGATGGGCGGCAAGGGAAAAGTAATGTCGCTTGACCGCCCCTATGGCCAGTCACTCACGTCACGCTTGAACTCAGCTCTACGCCTTTGAAAGAGACAAGAAACGCTTCTCCACACTTAAGACCATGCTTGCCAAGGCTTCCTGCAAGAATGCGGAGGCCACCAACGCCGACTTCCTCAACGTCGATCCCTCAGATTCACAGTATGCCAATGTTACACACATGTCAGTTATTGGTGTGCTCGATCGACCCCTTCGCTTACCTTGAGCAGTTTGCTTGATCCATCTTGCAGCGGTTCTGGCATCATCAACAGACTAGACCGTCTTCTTGAAAGTGGTGGGCCATTTGGTAACATCTTCCATACAGCTCTAAGTTCTCTGTAGAGCATGAAGGGAATGGAGAGCTGGAAGAACGACTGAACAAACTTGCAACCTTCCAGCTCATGATGTTAAAACACGCGATGAAATGTCAGTGAAGCCTGTCTGTACACTCAAAATGGTTCGGCGAGCTAATTCCTACTTAGTTCCGCGTGTTCAGAGAATCGTCTATTCCACATGTAGCGTACATGCCATCGAGAACGAACGCGTGGTGTGCGAAGCATTGAAGTCGGAGGAGGCTGAGAGACGCAACTTCAGGCTTGCCCCTTTCGCAGAGGTGCTCCCAAGCTGGCATCGGCGAGGACTACCGGACGAACTGGAAACGCCAGGTGCGAACGACTAATTTAACCCCCCTCCATCGTCTAACACACGGATTCGCAGATTATGCAACATCACTCGTCCGTTGTTCACCTGATGAAGATGCAACAAATGGCTTCTTCGTCGCGTGTTTTGTCAGTATTGATGGAACTCAGGTTCCACATCCCAGTGGCAATTTTACGAAGAAACGGAAGAGGGGTGAAGAGAGCTCCAGGAAAAAATTGAAAACCAGATGAACAAATGGTTCATTGGTTCACGCATACATGATCATTGGTAACGACACTGACGACTAATGGACATGAATGACTGGGAGGAAAGGCTAGGTAAAACAGGGCTGCTGTCAATGAATCAATAATCACATTTTTCTGTATGATCCCTAAAGAACTTCTGTGGTCAGCTGTAGTGAGTAGACCCTACGTTCTTGGAGTGCTAGACGGAATTCGGTGAGGAACGTCCAGGGCCATCAGGACAAAGAATCGGGAAGACGGTGGATAGAGTTATACGAAGGGTTACCGCGAGAAAGGTGTGGAAGCTAGTGTGTCGGGGTACTAATTTGCTGTTGAGCATACTGTTGTTGATAGTATTGCGCATAGCTAGCGGAGTAATCCGATTGTTGGCCATAGGTGCCTGGAGCGTAACTGCCTGCAGCCCATTGCCCAGAAGCATACTGGCCACCATAGCCACTACCATAAGCTTGGGGCGGACGATACCCGGAATTTTGGTGCTGATTCGACTGCCACATCTCTGGCCGGCGCCACGGAGGAATGCTTGAACCACCTGCTGTAATGTCGTGACCCGCTCCAGTGCTACCCCACGGACCCCTTCCACCATCTCCACCAGGACCCTTTCCTCCTTCCCCGAGTTCAGCCATCAGGCTAGCGTACTCGGAGTCAAAACCTCCTTTGGACAGGGCACCCGGTGGGCCGGGAGGGGAAGGGGGTGCATTGGGATCCTTGTTAACCTGACAGTCACGTGCCATGTGACCGGCGCTACCGCACACACGACAGATGATATTAGCAGTGAAGTTGCGCTGTTCTGGGCAATCATATTTACGGTGACCAAGGCCACCACAGTTTTGACAGATTTGATTTTCGTCATCACGAAGGGTACCATTCAGAGCGGCGAGCTCGCGAAGCTGGTTGCGCTTGTGATCGTTTTGTCCTTCCGGAGTGGAGGCTGCCTACAATACTGATTCGTCATGCAAGCTTCATCAATAACGAACAAAAAACTCACCGTCTCGATGACTCTATTTATCATCTTGACACAAGCTACTACTTTATCCTCAGAATCAGCAATGACGAGACAATGGAGGTCTTCTTCAGCATCATCGGCGTACTGATCTGGTCGTGCTTTGCCCTCCTTGACACTGCCTTTACCACGGATGCTAATCTTAGCCCCACTCTCCCGTTCCATCTTCTTCAACGAGTTACCACGGGGGCCTACCAAAAGTCCGAAGAAATTGATCTCCGGAAACTCTTTGACGGGAATATACACCTTCTCTGAAGGTCGTTGGGAACGCTTCTGCTGATGATACTCGACAGGTGGGCGGAAATTAGGGTCGTTTTTCATTGCGCGATCTACAAGACGGATGCGCTCGTCTTCAAGTTTCTTACGATAGCGAACTTCACGAGTGTTCGTACGGCGTCCATGACCATCATAAGTGGGAGGAGGAGAGGGAGACCTGTGATTTTGGTTAAACATAAGCTTACGGCAACGACAGAAAATCCTCACCGTTCTCGTTCAGGAGGGATAAAATCGTTTAACCTAAGTTTTCGGTTAATTTCCTCGAGGCGCAGATGGATCGCATAATTGTCAAGCTGAGCCTGCGAGACGCCAGCGGCAGAGATCGCTGTTGGCAACCCGGGAATATCAGTCTTGACTTCGCCCCAACGGCTACGCCGCTTGCGGGAACCATTCATATCAGCTGTGAGAATAAGAGATCGCAGTGTGTCAAGGTTAGTATCAGTTAGTAGCTAAAGTAGCAAGCGACTAAGTGGACCTTGCTGATCAAGTAGGGAGTGGAAGAAAATCCCACCGGACAGCAAGGGAAGAAGACACGACATTGTAAGCGCCGCTATGGAATGTTTCCGGGCTTACCTGAAGATCCATCTGGAGTCTCCTCTTTTCCCCTTCTCATTTCTGGTTCCTGAGCAGGCTGACGGGGGTAAGCAGAAGGTGATGGTTGTGCAAGCTGCGGGGGATTGGTTTCTTCAACCGGAGCTGGTCCAAAACGGCGGCGGGTTCCAAGGGGAACTGCAAAGCATGTTAGAACAAGAACTAGAAATTCAACTGGCACGCAGACTCACCATCATTGGTTCCAGTAACTTCGCGAGTTGCGGGTTTCCACATTACAACCGAAATAAAATGGCTGGCAATGGGCAACAAAAGAAACGGAAAGAAAGATGGAAATGAATCTCCGAAGGCTCGCCACCCTTCTCTTTCCCTGATTAAATAATAAGTACAGACTCCGCTCAAAATGGATACTTGCTGACAAATCCATATACGCTGAACTCCTTGGACAGTGACTCGACAGTGTGTCCGTCAATTAGAGACAATGGCTACCAAGCGAGGTGCAGAAGGTAAGCGCATATCGTTGCACTGTCTTGTCGTTTACGCGTGCTTTCCAAACAAGATCCTGTGGCCTCTACCTCCACAGCGAAGCGGCCGAGACGCAATGGAGATGACGGTGACCATATCGATGTGGAAGAAGAGTTTACAAGCGAACCAGCTACTGATACCGCCCTTGTGCCTCGCGGTGCAACCATCAATTTCAGTGCCCTCACGCGAAAGCTTGCAGAATCGCGGCGTGCGGGAAACGTTACTGGCAAGGAGAGTTCCCTGGATGCTCATCGTCGTCAGCAAGATTCCCTAGTATCACACATATTCATGGCCCAAGACTTCTCGTGGCTACATTTAAAACCCGATCACGCCTCCCGCCCTCTCTGGATTAGTCCAGAGGATGGACATATCATCCTTGAAGCTTTCTCTCCCATTGCGGAGCAAGCCCAAGATTTTCTCGTAGCCATTAGCGAACCTGTCAGCAGGTGCGCAGATACTACTCGACTTGTATATTACACGTTTACATTGAGGTCGCTAGACCGGCATTCATTCACGAATATAAACTCACGTCGTATTCTCTGTATGCGGCGGTATCAGTGGGGTTGCAGACTGAGGATATAATAGCAGTCAGTGCATGGTAGTTGACAGATCTACTCGACTTGGTTATTGACTCGGGTATTAGGTTCTCAACCGTTTGTCGAAGGTACGTTATTCTGAACCTGAGCCATTCCCAGATTCGACAATTGCACAAGGTACCAGTGCCAGAGAGTATCATCAATTTTATCCGCGAACGCACCTTGTCGTACGGAAAAGTGAAGCTAGTCCTCAAACACAACAAGTATTTCGTGGAAAGTAGTCATCCAGATACACTCCAACTTTTGCTAAAAGACAAGGTTATCCGGGAAGCGCGAGTGGCATCTCAGCAAACCGACAACAGCATTCGGGCTGCTACTTTCACTATCTCGAAAGCTCCAGTAAAGGGCAATCTTGTCATTCCAGGTACCAAAGACATGGAGAAAAAGAAGGATGAGAGTGTTGCAAGTCGACCGCCTGGGGTTCCCGCAACAGATAGTGATTTGTTTACATCGATAGTTGGGGTGGATAGTGGTAGGTCTTCCTAAACATTATCATCATGCATGTATTGGACTCAGCCCATCACAGATGACATTGAAGAGGATGATGACAACGTACACGCATTTGAAATAGACGATGGGAAAATCGATGTCAGTTCCTTGCTCTAAATTCATGTCATGATCTGACATTTCTACAGGACGTAAAGAAGCGTTGTAACGAGCTGGAGTACCCCATGCTCGAAGAATACGATTTCCGAAACGACACTATCAATGCTAATCTAGACATTGATTTGAAACCCGCAACGGTGATTCGTCCTTATCAAGAGACCAGCCTGAGCAAGATGTTTGGAAATGGGTAAGCTTAATCTCGTACGAGTTTTGGGACGCATATAACTCCCAAACAGCCGGGCTAGGTCTGGAATTATTGTCCTTCCTTGTGGCGCAGGAAAGACCCTTGTTGGCATAACCGCGGCATGCACGATCAAGAAGTCCTGTCTAGTGTTGTGCACATCATCGTATGTCCAGGGTGGCATGACCGCATACCTGCCTGTTTACATTTTTATGCAGTGTCTCTGTTATGCAGTGGAAGCAGCAATTCATGCAGTGGTCAAACGTCACAGATCGACAAATCGCCATCTTTACTGCGGATCAGAAGGAGCGGGTATGATAGTTGTTCTCAGATCTCCTCTTGCGACTGCTGACATTACAGGCCAGTTTGCCGGAGACAGCGGCATTGTGGTTTCGACCTACTCAATGGTCGCGAACACTCACAATCGGTCACACGAGTCCAAGAAAATGATGGAATTTCTAACCTCCAGGGAATGGGGGTTCATCCTGTTAGATGAGGTTCATGTCGTCCCTGCGGCGATGTTCCGACGCGTTGTGACCACTATCAAAGCACACTCAAAACTTGGTCTTACGGGTGAATATCTTTTTTTCCTGCATCGGTTTTGCAAGGTAACTGAGTACCTGCCTTGCAGCGACACTCGTGAGAGAAGATGATAAGATTGCGGACCTCAACTATATGATTGGACCAAAACTCTACGAAGCCAACTGGATGGATCTTGCTGCCAAAGGTCACATAGCTAATGTTCAGGTTCGTGGTATGAGAACCGTGAAGATACTTGATTATTCAGTAGCCTCAGTGTGCCGAGGTATGGTGCCCTATGACACCAGAGTTCTACAGAGAGTATCTTCGAGAGCAATCACGCAAACGGATGCTTTTATACTGCATGAACCCCAAGAAATTCCAAGCCTGTCAGTTTTTGATCAAGTTCCATGAAGCGCGAGGTGACAAGATTATCGTTTTCTCCGATAATGTGTACGCATTGGAGGTGAGGTGTAACTTGTATGTGAAGCGTATGTTGACGCCGACCATCAAACTCGAGGCGTACGCCAAAAAGCTGGGGAAGCCCTATATCCACGGTGGCACCGGTCAAGTGGAGCGAATGCGAGTTTTGCAATGGTTCCAACACGACTCGAACGTAAACACGATATTCCTTTCCAAGGTAGGGTCTTATTTTGTGGCGGCCAAGGCCTTCCATATGTGTTTGTTCCAACAGGTTGGCGACACGTCAATCGATTTACCAGAAGCCACTTGTCTCATCCAAATCAGCTCTCATTTTGGATCACGAAGACAAGAGGCACAGAGATTAGGTCAGGATTTCAGCCACGACATCAGTCACGAAATTGAACACGGCACTGCGCAGGTCGCATTCTACGGGCGAAACGCCGTAATGATGAGGGATTCAATGCCTTTTTCTACTCGCTCGTGTCCAAGGATACCCAGGAGATGTTTTACAGCACCAAACGGCAGCAATTCCTGATCGACCAGGGCTACGCGTTCAAAGTGATCACCCATCTTGATGGACTCGAGGATTTGGATGATTTGGTCTACAAGACCAAGGATGAGCAGATCGAGCTTATCTCCTCGGTACTCTTGGCCAATGAGAGTGAGGCCGAGCTTGGAACAGATATCAATGCCTCCGAAGGTGACCTTGCTGGGACGATCACTTCCAAGGATTTCGGTACCGCAAAATTCCCAAGCGCTCAGCGGACGGCAGGTTCACTTACTGCGCTGAGCGGCGCCCAGCATATGTCGTACGTAGAGCAGAACAAGTCTGCAAACAAGAAACTTGCACGAGACGCAGCGCCACGACACAAGTTGTTTTCCAAGCGCGACAAGGATAAAGCAGCCGCGAGAAAGGAAGCTCGGGCGTCGGGTCGGGCATAGAAAATGGCATCAATAGTAATACGGATTTCGTGATAGGTGCTAATAGTCTGATCGTGCCACACCTATATGTAGATCTCTGGATGGACATGTTGTCTGGGTGCCAGGGTGCACTGCAGTTGTGCCTTGCACTAGGTCCCACTAGATCCAAGTGGAGCAGCGTGCCGGGCACGTGAAATCCCCCGAATCAAAGGGTGCTATGAACACGAGGGGGTTCTTAGAGGGGAGGGCGCTGCAGACCGGTCGGACACCACTATACGGGCATGGCAGGAAACAATAGCATCTACGCAGCATTCTAGCAGTGGTACATGAATGGAGTTTAAGAGATTTGTTCTGACTCAGCCAAGCTTATGTCATATTTTATGTTTCCCTTTTCTTTTTTTTTTTTTTCCTTTGATCGAGATTATTGACAGGAGGTCGTGCCATGTGCCGACCGGCTGGGAGCGGCTTGTGCGGAGATCCAAAACAGGTCTGGGCCGCAGCCGACCCCGATCGAACCCGCATTTATGCGGATGTGATCCTTTGACAAACAAAGATTCCTCCCCGATGTTCACTTTGGAAGGTCCCTTTTATATGTTCTCTTGAATTCCCTTTCCTTGACCTCCTTCCCCTCCCGGTCATCTCATACGTATTTCCCTGCATCTCTGCGCACTCTCGTATTCTCTCAAAATGTCCTCCAAGCGTGGGCGCAAGCGAAATGACAATCTCCCTCCTAACAGAGCCAGAGATGTACAACGAGCGTTTCGTGCACGGAGAGCCGCACATCTGCAGGTACGGTGTTTTTATTCTTTCTATTTGCAATTATGCGACCTTTCGTCCACCAATTTCAGGCTCTAGAGATGCGTGTCTCCGAGTTGGAGGAGGAGAATAATTGTCTGCGAGCAGCATTGAACTTGCCCCCAGCTAACCGCCCAACTCTCGGCAAAGGTCCGACAGGAAAAGACAGACCAAAAACACTTGATAATCCTCCGGCATCCCAGTCCACACCCAAAAGCCGCGATTCCTCACCGATAGGCGAGTCACCGTCTCCAAGGAGATCTGAGTCGACATCACCGTCGGTCATCGGCGGGGCAAGTCTGCGTACCCCTCCTATCATCGATGGGAGTAACTGGGACGAGGGGTTCATGATGAACGACCAGCAATCGGCCGGTTCCCAGATTCCTTCAAACTCGGTCCCATACAACATGCGACCCGTCGCGCCTTCGACTGTCCCTCAAAAGAGCCCTCAGCAGTTCACCTTCTCCACCCCCATGCCCCCTCGTACCCTCGTTTCGAACAATGTTCCCGGCCATGCCCTGCATTCGAATTACGCCCACACCGCAGACAGGCCTATAACGAGTGGCTACAACGACATGAATTACCTGCTTTGTGACGTGCGGGAGCCTAGCCATTATTCGTATCATTATCAACAGCCTTCCTTTTCAGGGGAGAGTCCCATGTCTTCACATTCGCCTCAGCTTTCCGTCCATTCACAACCGTCACATGGTGCCCAACGCCCCAGTATCCAGCACACTTTGCCGTTCCAACAACGCCGATCGCATACGGAACCTCAGGCATTCCGTTCTCTCGGAAGCGATCTTCATCTTCCTAGTCCCCCATCGCACCATGTGTCGCGTTTAGCGTCTTCACCACCGCCAGCGATCCATGACGTGCGATCGCACTATACCCCACATGGGAAGCACGTCAATCCATTGCCTTGATCCTATGCCGTGTTTCTTTTCCCTTGCTATGATTGATCCTCATCTTTCCCGTCCGGACATTCCCGTATTTTCAAATCACGTCGTCGACGGACGAGTGATAAAGATGTTTTGTATCACTACCGCGTTTGCGAATGCGTCTCCAGGGTTGCATGGTTTCACTTTATAGTAGATGTACTCTCGACACTATTTACTCATACGCCTTCTATTAATTGGCTGTTCGACGTCACCTTTCTTCATTCTGTTGACGACGGCAGGTTTACGCTACCGTTGGTAATTTCCAGTCGCAAAGTATCAAACCGGCTGTCACAGCCACTGTGGTCGCTTCGTTGGCAGGCGTGCCTGTTGCGTCAAAGGGTCCGAGTCACTTGACGACCCCGAATCACATTATTATTTTTCTGCGGTGGGTTTGCGCATTTCAATATCGTTTATCCACCACACAAGATCTCCGATTCGGGCGTATGGCCAGTCACATGAATGTATGTCCACAGTAAATGGGGGTATCATGGCATGCAGTTACGCCGCAGTGTCCAGTTGGCACCAATCGACTTTACCTTCTGCACCGTACTTCTTCTCTAGCCAGTCATTGGCTGCCTTGAAATGCCCATTGCCCAAGAATCCTTTGTTGGCGCTGAACGGCGAGGGGTGCTAGTCCAAATAAAGTAAGCGAAGAATGGAGCAGCAACCCCACCGCCAGGTACATACCGCGCTGGTCAGGATCAGGTGCTTAGTCTGATGGGTCATCAGGTCCAGATCCGCAAAGAACACCAGAAAAAGACGCTTACCTTGTTTAATTTGGCAACCCTTTTGCCCGCCCACGCCCCCCATGCCAGGAATACGACACCACGTCCGATTCCGTGTACATCGGGATCGCTGCGGCCGCCCAAGTTTGCGCCGCCGTACTTGTCAACCACATCGACGACCTTATCGGTAAATTGCTCCCAGCCCTTTCCGGCATGCGAACCAGCTTGGTTGGCCTTCACAGTTAGACACGTGTTAAGCATGAGGACACCATTTTCAGCCCAGGTGGTTAGATTTCTAGAGAGCCACACCGTTATGAGCGTTGCGGATGATATAGACTTATCGGATGGTTACCCATGTTGGGGCGGTTTGAATTCGGGGTATTCTGCCTTGATTTCCGCGTAGATCTGCGATACTCCCTTAGCTGCACTGTTAATCTATGTGCCGGGCATGGCTCACGTTTCGTAAAGACGGCGGTATGGCAACACCCTTGGGAACCGAGAAGCAAAGTCCTTTAAAGCGGTCTCGCATGAGTCTCGATGTCCACTAGCACGGCACGATAGCGGGTTACCATGTGCCTGATTGGGACCGTGATACGGATCCTGACCAACGATAACAACTTTGACCTTGCCCAACGGAGTGTTCGACCATGAATAGATATTGCGAGCTTTGCCACCACAGTGAATACGAATTATCCGCAGTTATAGGAGATGAACGCGACGAGCTTACGGGTTGGGTAAACCTTGCGAGCCTTTACGTCGTCATCCGGTTCTCTCACACCCTCTTCCCAGAGGAATTTCTTCAAGGATATAAAGTATGGCTTCTTAATCTCATCCTTGAGGACCTTGAGCCTAGAGCGATGGCATTGGTTTCGAGTCATGGGTGAGATCGAAGACAGGTGAGGTCGAAAGCGTACTGACCAGCTCTTGCCCATGCAATCACATTCAAGCTTGAGCAAGTGCCTCTGATCCTCCGGAGTTGACTCTATAAATTCGCTCAAGGAGAACGGAATGAAGTTGAGACGCTGGAGGCCGGAAGAGCCTGCTGCTTTTAATTTGGCAGTACCCGACGGGGATGAGTTCAAGGTATCCACCTTTGCCCTCTTCGGTTCTGGTTGCCCAGTCTTTTCCAACTGAGAGTTCTTTGGAGCAGCAAACATGTCCATGAGTGTACGCTGACGCTTCAAGGGGTTTGAAGCTGCCGCGGACGCGTTGGACTTGTCCTGGGACACGTTGGGCGTGGTGGACGCATCGCGCGTGGACGACGCGGTAGTTTCAACATCTGCGAGGTAAACGACGCGTGTGTCGTCCGCCATGTGAACAAAAACAAGACGCGACAAAGTACCTAGTGTTGGTACGAGTTTACGCGTTCGTCAATGAGCTGCGCGCCAGACTTCGCCTATTTATGGCTCCGCCATCAGAAGTGGCACTGCTTGAGACCACGTCCTCGAAATCCGCCAAACTGCCTCGCTCAGTCTCCTCTCCGTCACCACCATCCGCCAAGAATGTTTCTGGGCGTGCAGATTCAGCCAGGAGGCCGTTCCTTAATGCCCGTTCTTCTAAGCGGCATCCAAGCTCGCTCAGCGCGGATGTATTGCCGCAGGATGGCAGCAACGTCGACCTGAGTTCTACATACCATGCCGGGTCATCGAGGTATGACTAGCCTCTCAGCAGTTTGTTACGCTGACGCGCTGAAGTAGTGACGATTCAGACTCAGACACAGCTGGCGAGGACACGGACGACGAACAGCACCTCGACCGTGGCCGTCCCTCTGTTTTGAACAGTCTACGACAAGAAGGACGGGATTCGTTAAGGAAGAAAAAACAGCAAATGTCGCCTTTGGGACGCACTCTGAGTCCCGCGTCTGCCGGACATGTTGTGGAACCGAGGGCGAACCGTACATCGGGACCTAGACAATCATTCACGCGGTCGGGGTCTCCACACATTCATACAGTGAACGGTTCTGGTCAGAGCCCTCATCAAACGACCAGTATCCCTGCGCCCCATGCTCGTCATCGTACCCCACCGATATCGTATTTTCTTCTTCCCGGGAAAATTTCTCTTCACGTCCCAATATTGTTCGATAATCTAACCTGGACATTCTCCGCTGATGCGCGAAGTCTGGCGGAGTCCTTCCTACTCCTCGGGTCTTTATTCTATGCAAACCGGAAACTGGCTTCAGTTTTCAGGCCCTCGCATACCCCTAACCCTTCAGTATCAACAGGTAAGACTTTTACATTGCTAACAGGCTTATATGCTCTCTCTTTTGCAGAAATCAACCTGCTCATAGCTACCTGCATTGTTTATGTTATTTGGAGCCATTCCTCTTTCGTCAAAAAGGCGTCCACTCCATCTCCCTCCGATGCGGATGAAGTTCGCGCACCATCCCCCCGCATAGAGTCTCGGGAAAGCAGACGTGGCGGCAGTGTGCGCCCATTCCAAAATAGAATACATTTCGGCTTTGTGTGGATGAGTGTGCCGAAAAATTTCAGGTGCGCTCACTCCCCAGGAATCTGAGATGCCGCTCATATGATTCAGGGATGGTCCGGATGATGGTGCATTGACTGGGCTGTCATTTGCGCCGCTCATCTCAATCGCTCTCCTGTTTACCTCCCTTCGCCAAGCTGCATTAACTAACCCCATTCTGCTACCCCCTGACTGGCTGATAGAAGTCCCTCTGGTTCGAGACGCACATGCATCATTGTCCGCTCTGGATGCTTTGATACTGTCCAGGGGTAGCCTGGTCAACTATGCCACCCTCTGCTCGTTTATTCTCCTGGCCCAGATCTTCTCTTCGTCGTGGTATGAAGCGAGGTACCGCAGGGCACGGAGTGTACCTGAAGGGGAGCGTGGGTCTGTGCCACGTAGCGAGGCACGACGGACTTGGATATATTGGACATATTCGTATGTCCTCACTCTGATCGCACTCTTTGTCCGATATTTCCTTGCGAGTAACAACGTCAACCTGTGGCAGAGTAAGCACCCTCTGATTTCCTATGCGATCGGCTTACCCAAGTGGGCAGACCTTAGCTATCTCGATATTGTCGTGGGCTCCGTGTTCTTTCAATTTTGCCTATATGTCGCTTTACGATTGGCTCATGGAGGTTTCTCCCTTGGTGAGCTTGCGCTTGTATGCTTTGGTGGATTGTCTTTGGGTACGGAACTGCTCAACCTCACGATCGCACGGGTAAGTAAACGGCGGGTCACAGATGAAGTGTGCTGATTATTCCCGACCTAGTTGTGGCCAAGGAAGATGCCTTTCATCAAGACCTATCGCCTCCCAACCCCCCTTCTTATTTTTCAAATTGCCCTCGTAGCCGGATCATTGCTCACCGGGTTTCTCCTTTCTCCGCTGCTCGCGCTATCTCGCCACATAGCGCAGCGACCTGTTCGTCGGCTCAAATTTCCCGACGAAAAGCCTAGGCATCGACGAGCCCTCGCTGTTGGATTCTATGTGGGCACAGTTGTGATTGTTGCTGGACTTATCGGGTCGTGGACGTGGTTGTGCCTCGGCAAGCGTGACCCGTGGTTGTGGGTGATCTTTTGGATTCTCCAGGGCAAGAGAAAGTGGACCCGGCCGCTTCTGTTAGGGTACTGGGCACTGCTGGGCAGTATAAGTGTTGCGTGGTGGAATCGACAGTTGTCGAGGTCTCGGAGGTATAAGACACGGAACGCTGCGGGCAACTTGGGAGACAATGGGACACTGATGACGCCAATGATCCAAATCCAGAGATCCGGAGAACCGGTCACGCCTGCCACAGCCCCAAGTGCAGGATTAGGGCTGGCGTTTGCAAACTTGCCAAACCTTCCAAATTTGCCCAATGGAACGCAAGTGGCGACAGATTTATTGGACGCTGCAGACAAGCACGTTCCGACGTTGAGTATGAATGCTCGTCGCAAGTTCTTCCATGCGTTGGCGGTGGTTATGTTTTTGCCCGGTGTGGCAGTTGACGTCAGTGGTGCCTGCTTTGCGTCATACATGTTATATACTGACGAGTGGCACAGCCAGCGTTTACACACGTGTCATTCAGCGCTGCATTTTCCCTGTTCATTTTTGCGGAATATGTGCGCTACTTTGCCATTTATCCGTTCGGTGCCGCTGTACATCTGTTCGTGAACGAGTTCCTGGACCACAAGGATCGTGGGACGGCGATTCTGAGCCACTTTTATCTGTTGACGGGGTGTGCAGGCTCGGTGTGGCTTGAAGGGTGAGTACTTGAGTGGTGTGATCGTTGGACGGACGGACGCTGAGTGGGGACGGTAGGCCGTCGCGTATTCTGATGTATACGGGGATTCTTGCGCTGGGCGTGGGGGACGCGCTGGCGTCCATCGTGGGAAAACGTATTGGGAAGCGCCGATGGTCGGCAAATTCGTCCAAGACGATCGAAGGGAGCGTTGCGTTTGCGATGTCCGTCATCGTGTGCGCATGGGTTCTGCGCGTGTTTGGGCTTACGGAGCGGTTCTCGGTGCGCATGTCGGATGAGGGTGTGCTGCTGATTGATGCTGACGGGACGGATCTAG
The DNA here is from genome assembly GCA_003316335.1 of Hemileccinum impolitum. NCBI lineage: Eukaryota > Fungi > Basidiomycota > Agaricomycetes > Boletales > Boletaceae > Hemileccinum > Hemileccinum impolitum. Next base: position 213,479 of record QFEQ01000299.1, read on the forward strand.
ATGACACGGTACGGGGTTGTTGCGGTATTATCGTCGGTATTGGAAGCACTGTCAGAGCAGAACGATAATTTGACATTACCGCTGTACATGTGGAGCATGCTTGCTGTCGTCGAGGTGTAGGTCATGTGACCTGGTAGTGGTACTGGGGAATGTATTTGCGGTGTGTGTGATCAGTGCGTCAGTCGCTCCACTTGCTTGTGAGGTTCCCCCCTCACTCGCTCACGCACTTCACTCACCTCTCAGCGATGTCCGTAAAACTATTCACGTGATCATGCCAATCCCAGATAATGATCCCCGCTCATCCAAGCTCGCCCTCCCCGCCCTCTCAACCCCCTTCCCTCTCCTCCAAGACTCCTCCTTCCAGATGCCCTTCCAGCTCTTCCAAAACACCTCAGAACGCGCTCGAAAACCATCCAGACCCGCTACCGCCTCCATCCTAGAGGGCTCCGCCGCCTTTCTCCTTCCCGGACCGCCTCTTCGCTCAGCCCAAGATAGCGAGGTATGTGTGCTCTCCCCTCCACACACTAACCCGCAGCCCACCCCCCCACAGCCCACCCCTCTCCCCACCGACAGCGACACCACCGACTATGCCCCCCGCTGTGATGCCATGAGCGGTACGTGCTCCCTTTCGCGGACTTCAACTCCTTCTGACCCATCCAGAAGATGGCTCAGCCCACACAACCGATCCCACGTCCTCTGACTATGACTGGGTCTCGTTCATGGCTGCTTACGCCGCAGGCCAATGGAACCCCCACCGAACTCCACATTCCCCGCGCTCCGTATTTGATCCTGCATGGCCCACCGTCCACCCCCCATCCTCGGACCTTCCCCCCGTCACATCCCTCAACAAATCAAGCCAGTGTGTTGCACCCTCCTCTGAATCCCTGCTTCCCGGGAACACCGCCTTCTTGTCACCAACTTCCGACCCAGCCAACGACAAGGAAGCCAAGAATCATCTCACAGTCTCCCCTGAAAAACACTTCTCGAAGCTCCCCCCACCGCCAGTTTCGTTGATCGGTCGTCGCTTCCGTAAATCGTTCAACGATCTCAGGCAAACCACTGGTCATACAATGCAGCTTTCTCTCGATGGTACCCAGAACTTGACTCTGGCTCCAGATGCGACTACTACCGCAGCGACCATGCGTTGGGCCGCCGCCAGAGTGAACATATCTCCCCTTGCATTACCGTCCCCTGAGCATGAGCTCACTGACCCTATGCGTGGTGTACATGCCGCCATTCCCGGTGCCCATGCGCCTGAATATAGCCCTCCGCTCAATCCTGGGACCCCCGGAAGCAACCGCAAAACACGCTTGGGTAGTTTCTGGGAGGGGACTCAGGACGTAGGGGACGAAATTGATCGACTGTCGACAATCCAGGGCTCAAATCCCGTATCGCCAACACGCTCTATAGGTGGCGATACTCGGGCCTCTACAGATCCGGCATGGAGCACCTTAATCCCACCTGCCTCTGCACCTTTGCCACGTCACTCGCCGGACGAACAATTCGAGGAGGATTACTTCACCGCGTCCAGCTCCCGTGCCAACACTTTGGACATTGACCCTCGCACCAGCCCCGATATCCCTAGTGTATGGCAAGAATATGTAAATGTTCAACGAGACAATGAACCTCTCAATATCGAATTGTCCACCGCTCCGGCCTTACCGCGTAGAATATGTCTTACTCGCCAAACGTCCTCCCCTTTACCGGTCTCAATTGCCTCGGAGAGAAGGCTTCCGGGTGGGCGATCAGTCTCAGAGACTGTAAGCAGCTACAGAATAGGACGTGCCGCGAAGGAGGAACAAATGTTTCTGGAACTGGGATATCTTGCTCCCCCTAATCCTCCAGATGAACTCGAACGAAGACGTGCACTCTACAAGTGAGTACACACGAGCACTTCAATAGCAACACGATGACGAGTTGCGATCAGATTTAACATTTGGAATACCGCACCCGATATCAATTTCGATCGCATTGCTCACTTGGCCAAGCTTGTTTTCAATACAAAAAGCGTGTATATCTCACTTGTTGATGGTACAGAGCAGTACGGCATCTATGTTAATCTGATGCAACACCCTACTAACTTTGGGTTGATAGATGGTTTAAATCTCAATGTACGTGTTACTACGAGTGTGATCATCTCCTTGCTAATCACCCACTCAACATTACAGGCGGTGCATCGTTCACGCGTTGCCCTCGATTGTCTTCATTTTGCGCTCACAGCATTCTGCAGCGGTAGGTTGCTACGTTGTCGCTGTGCGTCTTGTTGATATCTCGTAGTTGTGACGAGCCTACTGTTGTCTTGGATACATTAACAGATTGGCGTTTCGCAAAGCACGTGCGTGAGAATGCTGCCAGTGCCAGTGCCTCCGGTCGTTGATGCCCATCTAGCCATTTGTGACTGGGAATCCTCACACTCGATTTTATGCGGGTGCACCATTGCGGACCCAGGAAGGGTATAATATTGGCAGGTAATGCATGTGCATGTCCTGCCACACGTTGCTTATCTAGTGATAGCCTGGCCATAATTGACGATTCACCGAGGCAAGATTTCTCGCCTCGCCAACGACATACTCTCAAAGAGTTTGCGGTAGGTAACATCACTCGTTCCTTTTGCGATGTTGACTACTCTTATCAAGGCTGTTGTGATGCGTGAGATGGAACTATGGAGAGACAAGGTTCAGTCGTTCCTAAAATACACCACATTTTCAATAATGCTTTCTGTAGATCCAACTTCGCATACGAGACAAGATTCAAACATCTGTGAGACTTTTTATCTGACATTGAGGCATCCCCATAATGCGTTCCTAGATGGAACATTTTAGTAGAGAATGTCTCGAGATCGACCAACAAGAATCCCAGAATGCCGATATGTACACCTCGGTGTCTATGGACAAAGTATATGACCGTGCAGCCAAGCTTGTGAAGCGTACATTGGATGTCGAAGAAGTCATTGTCATGGATGTTTCGCACTGTGAGGTACTCGAAACACTCAGTGCGGAAGCAACTGTGTCGGTGGTAATGCACCACGGTAACGCTCAGGCACGCGCGACTTCACGGACGCTTACTGCCGACGAGCAAAACAAGCTTAACACATTCTTTGAGCAATTTCCAGATGGCAAGATTTCAGAAGGAATCTTACCAGTTTGCTTTCGCCCGTTTATGCCAACTCATATCCAGTTTGCATTAAGTGAGTGACTAAACCTTTTTTTAGTGGTCAGTCAACCAATTTACGCATAAAGCGGTCCCTGTCTTCAATATCGACAAGCGACCTTTCGCATTGATCTGCGCCTACAATGCCTGCGATCCATCGCGGCGTTTTGTAAGTAATGGATGTTTGTGAATGTCATTTTGTTTACATCGTCGGTGCACATAGTTGGAAGGTCACGAACTCTCCTATTTGCGGGCAATTGGTACTGTTCCGTATGTGCACATGAACATGTCTAATATTATATCTCAGGTGTAATCATCCTCTCTGCCGTGCTGAAGCGACGCATGATGCTTGCGGATCAGGCCAAAAGCTTATTTATATCGAAGTAAGTCATCATTACCCTGCTCTATATGCCAATATCTCATCAGCGTTAGCATATCCCACGAACTGCGAACACCACTTCATGGGGTACGTTACAATTTTCCCTTCTGTGTGATACTCGACTGAGGTGTCAATGTAGATATTGGCAGCTGCGGAATTGTTGGCTGACACCCAATTGAACCATGGTCAGACGTCCTTCTTGCACACTGTCCAGGCATGCGGTACATCACTCGTAGAGACAGTGAACCACGTGTTGGACTTCACGAAGCTCAGTGGGAACATGAAGTCCGGCGGTGTTGACAATGTCATCAATCGGACGAGGTATGTCATCCGGAATTTCATGGAATTGAAGTTCACACGACAACTGATCAGAGTGGACCTGGAACAACTCGTCGAAGAAGCGATTGACGGATCATGGATCGGCTATTGCGCACGCAATTCGTCCCGAGGCTCTGAGATAGGTAGTGTATATGCACCCAATTCGAATCAGCGAGCTTCGAGCGTTATGACCGCCCCAGCGTCTTCGCAGGGCGTCGAGATCGTCGTCGATATCGATCATCGCGAAGGAGTAAGTTCATCGCAATGGACCCTTTTGCGCATTCTGCTGAGATCAGGATTGCAGGGATGGATGCTGAAGTGCGACAAAGGCGGTATACGCCGAGTACTGATGAATCTGTTTGGGAACAGCCTCAAGTTTACTTCAGTGAGTGGATCATTGACTCTTTGCGTTTTCGCTCATCTGTCGCATACAGAATGGCTACATTCATGTGTCGCTCAAACAACTCCATGCCCCTGATGATATCTTGAACAACACGGTGAAGATCGAGCTCTGCGTGAGCGACACCGGAAAAGGTATCAGTCAGAATTTTCTCAAAGTTAGTCCCTTCATTCGAGAGTAGAAGTCCGTCATTCATTCATTATCACAGAATCATCTGTTCCATCCATTCTCGCAGGAGAATCCTCTACAGGCTGGCACGGGATTAGGACTTGCGATCGTGAACAGCATCGTCCGATCCCCGAGCGTCTCTGGCAAAGTGGAGGTAGTCAGTGAGGAGAACGTGGGCACGGATCTTAAAGTGGTTTTTGAGGCCGAAATACCTGAAGAAGGCACAAGCAATATCCAAGATCCGTTTTTCTTTGACGACCAAACACGTCCACCGGTAATCTCCTTCCTTGGCTTCAAGAAACGAGGTCGTGGCGTCCAGCTTCTCAGCGAAGTTCTCCGCAAATACCTCATCACTTGGTGGGGTTTCACCCCCCAGAAAGAGGGTGCCGAGCTCGGTGATATCGTCATTCTCAACGAGGACCCGTCACCCATCAGCACTGCCCTAGAGAAGATGGACAACCATCGCTCCTTCATCATTCTTTCCTCAAGTCGGGGAAGCCCTCGCATAATGGGCATTTGCAGTGCGTATGAGAACAATGGTGGTCTTTGTCGCATCGTGCACAAACCCGGTGGACCTTTCCGACTTCGTACAGCCCTGAAGCAACTTCTCCGCGCAAGACAACGGCGTCAGCATCGCACGCCAAATTTTACTACCTCGGGCTTGGGTTCTGAAGATAATGCTTCTCTTCAGTCAACCATCTTCGCGGACGATCACTTAGAACCTACCGTCGAGAAGCACCGACGTGGGAGCATTGACAGCTGGCGAGACCAGTCAATTTTATTATCCACGAGCACTTCCGGCGTTACTGTCTCTATATCACCAGAGTCAGAGAAAGACATCACTTTCCGACCTACGGGTACCGAACAAGCAGTGATGATGCCGAACATCAACTCCTCAACACTGGCGGTTGATGCCGGCGGGACCTTACTCCAAGCGTCGGCCAGATCTGCTGAGCCCACCAAACCACAACGAAAGGTATTGGTTGTAGAGGACAATAGCATCCTTCGAAATTTGCTGTGGGTGATTCTTTGGTCGTGCCCGTATCTGCTGACCGACTTGCGAGATAGTGCCAAGTGGCTCACCAAAAAGGTACGCGAAATCGCAGACGTCGGCGGTGTTTTATTTACGCTCTTGAAGGGCTTTGAATATCGTGAGGCTGTAGACGGTCATCAGGGAGTTGAGATCTTCCAGGCCGATGGTCCATTCGAGTGAGTGGTTGTTCTTGTCGTTAGGCGCTCTGACTTATATTGGCTTAGCGTGGTGCTATTGGATTTATCCATGCCAGTCCTCGATGGTAACTGTTTTTCGTAGTGCTATTTTATCGGTCATGGGACACTCATTATTTGATAGGAGTTGGCGCTACGGTTCAGATTCGCCAAATTGAGCGTGCGCGTAGTCAGCAGTCGAGCGTGATCCTGGCTTTGACAGGCATGTCTTCTCTCGAAGATAAGCGGAAAGCATTCGAGGCTGGAATGGACGGATAGTGCGTTTCTCTTCCCATTGATACGAATTCCCTTGACCTGACACGACGCGCAGCCTGGTTAAGCCTGTCGCATTCAAAACGTTAGATGACATGTTCCACAGACTGGGCCTCGCTTGATCCAGTGCACTCATCACATTCACAATATACCCATACATGCAACATCCATGCACGACCAGACATTGACAGATTCAACCACCTGCTAGATTTTTTGGGGACACTTTTCATCTTTCATCTGTCATGGCGTTGTTGACGTGACCATCATTCCACTGTATCGATCTTTTCATGAACGATGACTAATTGCATTAGTCCCTCAGGCCTCATGTCTCACCACCACAGCCATTGACTGTTTTCTTGTACACCCCAGCGCCTTAATTCTGTACCCCATGTATCCGCTCCTTTATTGGTATTCCGAGTCGATTCCTTTTGGAATGTATTAGTATATAGCCTTGGGTGTGTCAGGGTCAGTATGATGGCGAGCAATACCAAATTAGTCTCCAGGCGACGGGCGCATTTAAGGGATCAACGTTAACAAAACAACTAAGTCCGCTTGTAAAGTTTACATTTAAGCATAGTGACACTAGTGAGATGAAGCATAGACAACACGAGAGGATTGCTCTTTGAGGCAAGGCCGGATGAACGGCAGGTCGACTAGATTTACACATAGACCCACTTGCCCAAGGCTTCCAGCCATCCCGTAAGCTCTACTTTGGACATGTTCGCAAACGTCGTTTCAAGCGTGTCCCTATATTTGGGGGGCGTGGGGAGGTCCGACGCGCTCGCGGGTCGGGAGAGTATCCCAAGTCCAAGTCCCCCCACTTCCGTGAGGTATGTTTTAAACGTCTCCGACGTATACTTTTCGGATTCGAGCGTAGAGATGAGAGAAGTCAATTTGAACGGAGAAAAGTCTGTGGACGAGCGCCGTCAGTCTGTGCATCGAGTCACAAGGGACAAGGAGAGCAGTAGAGGACTGTCCCTTGTAACGAAAAGGATAGTCGAGACTGACCCTCTGGTATGAGCGTCACAGCGCATCCTCCACCTCCTGCGCCTGTCAACTTGGTTGCGAGGTTGTATGGCTTTGCACTAGTGATACGTCGTACAGCCTCCAATGATGGATGTGAGACATGGAGTTGATCAAGGAGTCTGTGGTTTTCGTCGATAAGAGTCTGAAACACCTCGGTATCAGAGACGAGGGTGCAAGGTACAAACAGACGACGCACCGCCAGGCTCTCGTTACTCCCCGATCCTGACAGCACACTACTGGCTGTTTCGACTACCCGCTGGATATCGCCCAATATGTTTTCGACCCTCACCGGTTCTTCTACCTTCTGCTTGCCGACGCTGCCTACAAGTTCTTTCGTGTTTCGAGGGACACGAGTATCCGTGAGTAGAAAACGGTGTGAGGTAAACCTGGGCACGTAGTAGGTGGATTAGTGACTACCGAATAGTAATGATGGCGTACGCCTTGATGGGAACCATTCCTCCTTCCTTGCCTTCGCTCGGTATGGATTTCGTATACAGCAATCCCCCACCATAGACAGCGACTGAATTGTCAACGCCACTGGGGTTGCCATGTAGAATCTTTTCGGAGAGGAAGGCGTAAACATTGACAGTGTCCGCGAGGGACCTGGAAAGTCTGTCTGGTTCTTGAGGCGAGGAATTTGAACGGGAAGCGAGTGATGAAGGAGAGACACGACCGGTAATTAACATGAGTGCAGTGGTTGTACATACTGAAAATGCTGCCGAAGATCCAATTCCGGCGCCTACAGGAAGAGTAGCACGGACAGTCAAAGTAAATGACGGTCTATAATCGAGAATGTGTCAATAGGTGCATTTCTGTAAAGAGAGGAGCCGCACCTGATGGTGCTTTCAAAGTCCTTGGCAAAGATCATGTATAGATACAAGAATGCAAGACTGGCCTGGCGTGCATGGGACCCCAATGCCTCTGGAAGCGCTGCTCTGGATATTTCATCCAGAAACTCAAAATCGAGAGGAACCTCGCTGGCTCGAGAAGCGACTGGTCGCATGATGGAAAAGGTGGGTATGACTGAGAAGATGTATACATCACGACTCACTAGGAACAGCTTGCCAAGGCAGGTCGCTTATGTTCCACTGGTACCTGAACCCTCCCTTCTTATCGTCTGTGTCGATGTCTATGAGGTGCACACCGACAGTACGACTCGGAGCCCCGCGATGAGGTGTAGCGATAGCGTAGCACCGGAGAGACACAGAAGCAGCAAGGGCAGGTACACCGTATACGACAGCATGTTCTCCGAACAAGATAACCTTGCCGGGAGAGGAAACGGTCCACTGTTTTTCGTGTGGCTGCTGGCGGGTTTCGTTCTGAGCACTTTGATTCTCCAAGGCCAACTTTGCAACGGCCTCGTCGATAGTCGTGCGTACCCGTTCGATGCCCTGGAGGGTTCGACGTACAGCACCGGCGTCAATGAGGGCACGCTCAAGGTCGTCGAGGAGATCTGAGTGATCTTCGATTCCAACGCAAAGGCGGATGAGATCTTCGGGGAGACCACGCGCTGCACGAGTTGCTGCAGGAATGGAAGCATGTCTGTGGAATGAAAGAACATGAGCCAAAAGAAGACGAGGGAGAGAAGGTAACGTACGACATGGCACAGGGCATGCTAATCAGCGAATTGACGCAACCGAAGCTGACACTAACGGCCCACAACCGTGTGCCGGCAACGATGCGTTCGCTGACGTCCTTGTCCCCCGTAGTAAAACTCAAGACAGCACCATAGCCGGTGGAAATGCGTTCGTGGATATCACGGTTGGGATGATTGGGAAGGCCAGGATAAAGTGTAGGGAAACCGAGGGAATAAAGGTAGTTTGCGACGAGTGCTGCGGTTTGTGATTGTTGTGAGAGACGGAGTGAGAGTGTTTTTGTTCCTCGGAGAAGAAGGAAGCAATCAAAAGGAGTGAGGGCATTGCCAGTGGCATTAATGTTGAATGCGATTTTCTGAGATGGGGGGTAAGCAAAAGGGATACGAGGGGGATGGGATTACCTTTGCAACGTCGTCCCTGTTGCAAGTGATGACGCCGGCCATGAGGTCGTGATGACCAGACAAGTATTTAGTGGCACTGTCATAGACGATGTCTGCGCCGTGTTCGAGGGGCCGCTGTAGTGCAGGGCTCATCATGGTATTATCGACGACGATAAGAGCGTCGGGACAGTGTTCCTTGACGTCCTTTGCGATGGAGGCGAGATCGACGATCTTGAGGAGGGGGTTGGTTGGAGATTCGAGGAGAACCATGGTGATGTTGTTCTTTGGATGGAGGAGCGGGGAGAGAGTGGAAGGGTCTGTCGTGTCGACGTGGTATACGGTGATTCCCTGGTGGGTCTGGAGGTATGAGAGGAGACGATTTGTGCCGCCGTAGAGGTCGTCGCCGGCAATGATGGCATCTGCAGGCTTGAGGAGACGAAGGATGGTGTCGAGGGCGGCCATGCCGGAGGAGACGGCAAAGGCATGTGCTGCGGAGGATATCTTTGCGATATGGTGTTCTGTGGGAGGGTGAGTTGGGAAGACGAGGAGCAGAGGGGGACAAGACCGACCGAGATGGGTGCGGGTTGGGTTTCCGCTGCGAGAGTAGTCGTACTCGCCAGCGACGCCCTTGAAGGTGGCGGTCTGGTATATGGGAACAGACGATGCGCCATATTGGTCCTTGTGGTCCGGGTTCTCGACGGTCGCGCAGAGGGTGGAGAAACGGTACGGCCTGCGGGGTCCGTAGGGAGAGTCTGGCTCTGGAGTGGGGAGCTCGCCGGGGCAGACGACGTCGAGAGGCATTGGCAAGGACATGATCGTCGTCGTCGTCGTCGTCGTCAGTCACATCATCCCGGTCGCGCCATCTCACGTGACATTATTGTGGACGCCCATGCCAAGAACGGGGACGAGGGAGCATTGTGAGAGCAGCTGCTCGTCGTCGGCCACGTCGAGCTCACCCCACCGTAGCGGACAGACGCACGAAACAGGTCTTTTCACCGAATGTGATCGCAAAGCGCACAAAGAGACACCTCGAGGAGCTCGAGGTCGGTCTTGTCTGTCTTGACTCACGCCGTCTCACACGAAGCTGTCTAGCGCACAAATTATGCTGCCTCATCGCTGCTCAATGAGCCCGACTCAGATCCCGAGGCGTCCTCGACACAGAAATCAAAGTTCCGAGCACGACAGACGGTGATTTCGGACAAGCATACGTTCCCCACCGTCAATGCAGCAAAAAAGAAAAAGTCGACAATGAACGTGCGCACGGCGATTCTGTATCGCAAAGGACTCGCTGCGTTGATGGAGGAGAGCGTGAGTGATGCTCGCCCGAGTCCGAGCAGCACTGAACGGGCACACACCAACCAGGGCGTCGTGTCGCTCCCACCGACGCAGCCGTCGTATCTGACTGCGGGTGCGCCGTCGTCACCGATCCCGCCGCGAATGTTCTGTTCAGTGTGTGGTTTCAAGGGTGCATACCGGTGCAAAAAGTGTGGGTTGTCATACTGTGATCTGCGATGTGGGCAGGTGCACGAAGAGACGAGGTGCGAACGACGGCTAGTATAAATGATGGGCCATAATAATTTATGTACACTTGAGATAATCAGCTCTCTCTTGTGACTCGAACTGAAATTTTTTCCCTCCTCCCATGTGTCCCCCCAGCATCCCAGACGTCAAGGACGAGATGGTCGTCGTCAACGGCCATCTCAACGGTCTCAACGGCCACGATCATCATCGTCGGAACCCCTATGCTCCCCGCGCCTCTGACTTTCTGAACAACATCTCAAACTTCAAGATCATCGAAAGCACCCTCAGAGGTTCGTCCCTGCCATCTTCACAATACTCTTCCTCACACATCGTCCAGAGGGCGAGCAGTTCGCCAATGCCTTCTTCGATACAAAGACAAAGATCGCCATCGCAAAGGCACTCGACGCCTTTGGTGTAGAATACATCGAACTCACTTCCCCCGCCGCCTCCGAACAGTCTCGCATCGACTGCGAGGCCATCTGCAAGCTTGGTCTCAAGGCCAAGATCCTCACTCACATTCGCTGCCACATGGACGATGCTCGCATCGCCGTCGAAACAGGTCCGTTCCGTGCCCTCACCACTCCTGCACCACTCCCTGACCCTACACTCAGGCGTCGATGGTGTCGATGTCGTCATTGGCACCTCTTCCTTCCTCCGCGAGTTCTCTCACGGAAAGGATATGTCTTACATCACAAAAACCGCAATCGAGGTCATCACATTCGTCAAGTCCAAGGGTATCGAAGTCCGCTTCTCCTCAGAAGACTCCTTCCGTTCGGATCTCGTCGACCTCCTCTCAATATACCAAACCGTAGACAAGATCGGCGTCAACAGGGTCGGTATTGCCGACACCGTCGGTTGTGCCAACCCACGACAAGTCTATGAACTTGTCAGAACGCTTAGAGGTGTCGTCGGTTGCGACATCGAGATTCATCTCCACAACGATACTGGCATGGGTGTGTCTTCTTATTCACATTCCAAATCCTCTTGTCTTCATGTCCCCTAGCCATTGCCAATGCATACACCGCTCTCGAAGCAGGTGCCACACACATCGACACTTGTACGTCCCTGCAGCTCCCATCACCCCTCTTACTCATCCCTCCCAGCCGTCCTCGGAATTGGCGAACGTGTTGGTATCACCCCCCTCGGAGGTCTCGTTGCTTGTCTCTACGCTGCCAACCCCGAATACGTTAGGTCCAAGTATAACCTCCCCATGCTTCGTGAAATCGAGAACCTTGTTGCCGAAGCTGTAGAGGTCAACGTACCGTTCATGAATCCCATCACGTGCGTGTTTCTCCTTACCTTTAGATTCGTCTCGCCATGCATTCCTCAGCGGTTATTGTGCCTTTACACACAAAGCTGGAATTCATGCCAAGGCAATCCTCAACAACCCTAGTACCTACGAGATCTTGAAGCCAGAAGACTTTGGCTTGACTCGATATGTTTCCATTGGGTAAGCAATGCAAAGGTTACGGAGCGACGTTGCCATCTGATCACTGTCAGACACCGACTTACTGGCTGGAATGCCGTCAAGAGTCGCGTCGAACAGCTTGGCCTTCAACTCACTGATGAAGAGGTATTCTCATCCGCTCGACTACATATGCACATCAATGGCTGACTCATCATACAACATAGATCAAGGACGCTACTGCCAAGATCAAGGAGCTTGCCGACGTGCGCACACAATCTATGGATGATGTTGACTCGCTCCTTCGTGTATACCACTCTGGCATCCAGAGCGGAGAACTTGCTGTGGGACAGAAGGAAGCGCTCGATCGCTTGCTCCAGCGACACCGCCAAGGGTCGCTGTCGAGCGAGGTGACTCCAGATGTCGCTGTAGCTGCATAGATCATCCCTGCGGCCGGAAGCTCAGTGGAAACGCTGAGCCTCTAACGGTGCACAAAAGCGACCTGTGATCGCACATATGTATCTGATATCTACTGTCTGCTGGGTGTAAGTTTGTTGTCGTACCTTGCACTTTGATGATACCATCATCGAGATCACGATGCCTATCCAACGAGTCAGTTTGACGCAGGCATAGCATTCATGACCTGACCATGAGTGCTATCCGCATATTACCACCCGCTTAACGTAGCGGGTAGATTGGGGTGAATTCTGGCCTAGAGAACCGAGAGGTTCAACTTACTCTACGCAACCCAGGAGTAACCACCAGTAATAGAGTGCTCCTGAGCCTAGCGATTTCAGCGGCAAACTGCTGAAACAGAGTCAAGTGGAGTTCTGGATACGGCGAAAACACCAAGGGAGATGACCCTCGGCACTGCTGCGTTCAATCTCACTCGCAGCTGTGGTGTACGTGTCATGTTTGACAACTCCAATCAGGGATCAAGTTCGGTGTCCCGGAGAACTAAATGAACGCGGTCACGAGTGAATGGAGCCCGTCTATCGCCGGGTGATTCACATTGGGAGCTTCGTCGCCGAGCGATCAACCAGCGCAGAGTGGAGCAAAGGAAAAACCACCGATCAGTGAAGGCACAGACCCCGGTGTGTTCATACCCAAGAGCTCCACGGAAAGAAGACAAAAAAAAAAGTCGAAACACAGATCGTAGATTTGCCATCGATGGAGTAGTTCCGGATCGAAAGCAAAGCTGGAACGCTGTCCTGCCGCGGATCAGGCGGGCAGTGACGCAATGCTCCAACAAATGGCTTCCAACCTGTGATCACGAGCGAATGCCGGCCAGTTCGTCATCGGAAGACTCCACAAGACGTCATTTAATGAATGCGCAGCAACGAAGCCAGACGGTGGAAGCCCCGAAGACGTTCAATATTGTCTCCAGGATACTGTAATCTGTCACAGCTTCAAGCTGCTACTAGCGAAGCAGAGATGAGAAATCGAGTGTCGTTGATGAACTTGCCAGTACCAGAGCTAGCTTGTTGTACAGTAGTATCGAGAATGAAGCTGATACAACAAATGTGCACTCACAGTTCCAGGGAATCGTGAAGTTGGTGATTCTAGGGAATTCGGGGTGCACAGACCATTTGATCAAAGACGTACCTCACGCAAGGGTGGATTTCCGTAATTGGGAAAGTACGCACGAACTGCCCAACCACCCGGTATTCACTTGCTACATTACAACAACGTTAAAGGAATCGTGAGAGCACAGGACACGTCCTTAGAAACATATACGATAACTTGTATACCGCCCGCTCGTCTCACTGGGTCGTGTGATTTTGACTACTTGACCACGTCGAAGGCCGTAATACCGAGCGACAGGATCTGCTAACTGAATGCGAGGAAGTTGCGTTTCTTTCAGTCGACTGAATAACAACTACCTCAGCATATAGATTGCCCATAAAAAGTAGAACATACTATTTCAGGAGTAACTGCTTCTTTTGTTCTGGTGTAAGGACCTCATGTCGAGGAACCAATGTGTGATGGGTGATATTGACTAGTAAATCAGCTTCAGAGAACTCTTCAAGCCGGTATTGCTGAGACATCGCCGCGATGACCTAGAAACCGGGAGGTCAAGGTCAAGCTGGGCGACCTGAGATGAGGGTTTCAAAATTACTTTTCGCGCAGATGGCGTCATATTTCCCGGAAAGATTATGATTCCCCTTTGGATAGATTTCTCCTCAAGGATACCAAGGAGTCTTACAGTTGGGTGAGTACTTTAATAGGATGACTTGGATGGGGCCTACTTTCGCATCGTTTTAACACCAACGCTCTTTTCGTCGGAAAAGAATATGAATATCTGGTCAGCAGGGTTATCCCGAGAGTTTGTAAAGAAATTAAGTTGATTTCGGCTGTCAGTCTCATCAGCTCCTTTGCAGGCTGGTGGAAATGGAACAGTCACGCACTCCACGCTCCCGCCACTGTTTGCGTAGTGTGCTCGAAAGGTAACGAGGTCCATATTGATCTCTTCGTCAGAGACCTGGTATCCCTAGCTCATCTTTTCCGTGAGATTGTTGTATTACAGTTATGAAGTCGACGGACTCTGTCCTTGACGAGTTCGTGTATCGTCCGGTTAACTTTCCACAGTTTTGCGGTCTCGTCGTCTGCCATGGTCAACTTGTAGGGTGTAGTATTCAAACTCAGCGGGTGACCGAGTTGGTCTAACATCGACTTTGCATGGCACCACCACCACCAACAACAATCACAAATGGTGCCAACCCGACACCTCCGACAATTCCGCTTTCCAACACGCTAATGGTGTGTTTAATAGCTACCTGTGGCGTTGACGCGTTTTAAGCGCCATGGTGTTGCAGGCCAAGTTCAAGCCTGCCAAAATCTTCAAAGGCGCTGTAGAACCCACACCACCTTCAACGCCAGGAGGTAGTTCGAGAGTTAATGCTGGTCCACGACATATCACTGCAATAACCTTTGATGACAGAGGTGATCAAGTCCTGACAGCATCTGAAGATGAGACCTTTCGCTTGTACAGCTGTAAGACGGGCAAGCAAGTCATCCTCGTTAAGAGCTCTATTGCAGTATACCGTTGACCTGAGTGGCAAACAGACACCTGAAAACGCTATATTCGAAAAAGTATGGAGTTGATCTCCCCCGATTCACCCACAAGAACACGACTGTCGTGCATGCTTCCACCAAGGAAGACGACACCATACGGTATCACTCCCTACATGACAACAAATATTTGCAGTATTTCAAGGGTCATAAACAACGTGTAACATCACTCGAAGTATCTCCCGTGGACGACGGGTTCATGTCCGGTTCGATGGACAAGACGGTCCGTCTGTGGGATCTTCGCGTGCCTACCTGTCGCGGGCTACTCAACCTCCCCGCTACCCCAGTGATTGCATATGACACGTCCGGAATTGTCTTTGCAGTAGCAGTCAATCAGTATTCGCGAATCCTCTTATACGATCAAGCAAACTACGACAAGGCACCCTTCCTCACCATCACACTGGAGGACCCGACTTTGGCTCTCATCAGTTATCCTCCTCGACCCATCTACATGACATCGCTTGCTTTCTCTTCGAATGGCAAATATATTTTAGTGGGCTGCTCAGGTGACGCACACTATATTATTGATGCCTTCGAGGGTCATCTCCTCGTTAAGTTGGAGGGGCGCATTGGGCTCGAACGTCGGCGCATGGACGCTCCTCAAAGTATAGATCCCGTCAGAGGCAACAGTGGAGAGGAGGTCTCATGGACACCTGATAGCAAATACGTCATAAGTGGGAGCCTTGACGGGCGGATTGCAGTTTGGGATGTGCAGAATCTACCTACGCGGACGGGCCAAGTTGATCTCAAGATCCCACCACCACGTCTTCAGCCTCTGACAAACCTGGATGGACACCCAGGCCCTTCCAGATGTGTACGTTTTAATCCGCGATTGGCGATGATGGTTACTGCTGGTGCAGAACTGGTTTGTGGTTGATCTCACTGTCCCATGCAGAGTTGATGCTCAGTATCCTCAGGCATTTTGGTTACCAGACCAGTCAGCGGACAATGAAGAGGTGGCCAAGGAACTTCTCCGGAAAAAGTAGTTATGTTTGCCTTTTCACTTCTTAAAATGCCCAAGAGTCGTGCATCGTCAAACTAGTTGATGTAGAGGTAGTAGTATTGCACTCAATCAGATCGGAAAAATAATCGAATCATGTAAACAAAGCATGATTCCGCCCAGCGATAAATCTTAATAATCAGATGTGCATGCAGTTCAAGTTGTAGCCAGCTTCGCAAGTGAGATCTGGTTCGTCGCGACGTTGGTGGAGAAATAAGCATTTTTCAGGAAAACATCTCCAACCTGGATGGTCCGTTAAGAACCATCGTCCGAGAGGGCGAAACAAGCGCTACTCACCAACCACTCAGTGGCAGCTCCGATTTGTTGCGGTTGAATTCCAGCAGTGCAACTACCAGCGGGGTCGTTGAGGTTGATAGGCAGAACCGCAAGATCTCTCGGGTCGATCGCGAATGATGCGTTCCCAAAAGAAAGTGCGAGGCTTGCATGCGTGGTGCAAGGAATTGTGCATTGTTGGGCGTCACATGCACCACCAAGACTCTGCACCACTTTTTGTGCGTCCGAAGGAGGAGCAAGGATGAGGGTGGTGCCGGTGTCGAGGATGGCGGTGCGCCCAGTAAGACCGATACTAGTATCATTAACAGTGATGGCATCCATCGCACCCTCCCAGAATCCTTGTGTGTTGACGTTGGAGATGGTAACAAGGGTGTTCGCGACGAACTTGGCAGGATCAAGTCCACCAAAGGTGACTTCTCCATCATCGAGCTGATCAGCGAAACGCGGAATCTTGAAGGAGGTGATTGGAGCCTGGATGAGCTTGTTAGCTGCCAGTGATTCGACTGGTGTAAGAACTCTCTCCCGGGACAAAGTCTGTACAGACAAGATGTGAGGTATGGAGACACGGACGCGATGGGATGAACTTACCGACTGAGCAAGTCCCATAAGGCCATCGAAAGGCGTGGTGCTTGAGCCAAACTGGATCGATTCTGCAGTTGCAATGCCGAATGTATGGTTCATTAATGTCAAGCCTCCAATATTGACATTATCCCGGCAGAGCAGACCCTGGACTGCCCCCGATCCATATGTAACCTGGAATTGTTGGGTGCTCTGCACGAACGAGGTGGAGCTTTGTGCCCCAAGCGAGGTGTGGTTGCCCTGGAATGATGTCACTAGTGATCATATGGGGGCGAACATCCATCGACTTACACAGCCTCCTTGCATGGACTGACAATTCTCGCCGGCAACCCCTGCGAACTAGCATTAGTCCAGACTTTCGGATGTTAAAGGCGACATACAGAAGTCGGCACTACCCGAATCCATAAGCAGTTGGAAATTCTGTGGAGGTGTTCCGATTTGAACGGTAGCGAGGTATCCAATGTCATCAGCTCTAGTACGCGCGAGAGGCAAATCAGCAACGTGCTTCACTTTCAACCACGGAGTCACAACTTACTCGATGTTCAATCCAAGAGAGTCGTTGGCACTGGGTGGTCTGGCGACCGTCACACCACCATTTATGGCGGCTTCGATGTCGAGTGGGGAAACGCCGGTGTTAATGCCATTGCCTGCTGTTGTACCTCCAGCGACAGTCCCGTTGCCTGCACCTGTGGTGCTATTGCCCGTTGTACCATTTCTCACCAGTGCACCTATCGCTACTGAGGCAGCAGCGGCCAGACCAGATCTGTAATGTCTTTTGCTGAAGTTGGAGCCCGGAGCCTCCACAAGTGCTTCAGAACGTGACCCAGGCCCGCTCTCTAGCAAATACAGTCTCTTGTGCAGCTCAGAGCGGAGTACATGTTCCGAGGGCTCCTCGCGCCCTATCATACGGGCGAGACGTTTGGAACAACGATTGATATGTTGTTGTAAAATCTGCAGATCGTTAAACAAGTTGGGGTGACGAAGGGCGAGATGCGATGAGAGCTTACAAGTTGGGGGTGGAGATGTGTGTCATCTGGGACGTGAAGACGCTTGAAGGGCATGGTGACCATCCCAGGATGGCTTTGGAGCTGGCGCAGGGCGCGGGCCGGGATGGAGTTTGCTGGCGTGAAGTTCAAGAGGCACGACAGGAGCAGCAAAGCGAACATCAATGGTTTCATGGCTGATGGAAATAAGAGCAAGATCTGGAGTCAACTAGCAATACTAGCCTCGATGAGGCACTGGAGAGAAGGGGAATATGCAGTCGACTTGCAACTGTAAAAGTAAACGCGATAATAAAGGACAGAGATGGCACCTGGCCTGGTTTGTACCCTTGAGCAGGTGGAAGAAACGAGCGATTGCGAGAATAAAAAGTCACATTGCCTTCTTATATGCTGGCATAGCGGACGGGAGTTAGTGGTGGGCTCTTGCGATTACGTAAGACAAATGGGGGGTAACATAGCGATAACGTTACCTTGTCGACATGATTTCAAAAAGCATATTGAACAAAGCACCGTTGACTCTGAATTTACTTTCCTGCTTCGAGTGACTTCCGGTGTGAATTTACAGCTCAGCATTGGACGATGTTGCATGGTAACAGCTGAACGATCCTGTATAACGTCACCAACTTTCGAGTGTGATTTCGCAATCGGTCGTGATGGAGGGACTCGACATTGGTAATACATTCAACTAGGTACAGTGCTTGTCAGGGATGGCGCACTTTCTCAATCGGCAGGACGAACCTCATTGGTACAAATGATCAGCTGAAAGTTTTACAATTTTACTGCCATTTGGAGATGAGGCGGGGCACGCTCACGCGCATCCAATCGGACAGCCTCTAAACAGTCCTTGTAAAGGAACGTCTTTATCGCACCCCACACACCTTGTTTGGGTAAGGCCGAAACCTCCTTCGCGAGCTTTATAGCCTCCTTTAATACAATTTCAGTCCCGAGTTCGAGACTAGTCCCACTGCAGCTTGCAAGACGGTCTACAATGCCTGCTACGTGTGCTTCGTTTGGTGTGAAGCGGTGCCCTTCGAGAGCAATACGTCGCCGAAGAGAAGGGTCAGATACCTTTGCATTGAGGATGGCAGTAAACGAGAGGGGCCAAGGTGCACCAAAATGAACCTGGAAAAAGGGTGAGCGATCCATCGAGAAAATAGAGGTAAACGATACCTCATTCATGCATAACCACGCGCGCCTTCTGCTTCCGTCAGTCATGACACGATAATCACAGCAAAGGGCGAGCATAAAGCCACCCGCAAAGCAGTGACCATTTATGGCTGCGATGGTAGGGACTGGGCATGGTGAGAACATCAGTACATAGGCAAGGGCAAAAGAACACACTGGGGAATGTGAGGAGACGCGCATAGAGTGGATTCGCGGTATCTGAGGTTGGGTTTGGGTTTATATAGTCTGCAGATAGCGAATGCGACTGTACAAACCAGTGAAGAAGCTGGGATCATCCTTGATACTGTCATACAAAAAGCCATTGCTGAAGAATTTGTCTTGATCACGTTTGCCAACGATAATGAGAGCGCCTCCTCCAACGGTAAGCCTACTGTTTGTCCAGTGTTTCTCGACCATGTCCAATGCGGGCCGGAGTGCATCGTCAATCAAGCGAGTGGTGAGTCTGGAGTCCTCTCCATTGTGCAACTCGATCATCCACAGACCATTCTGAGCTACAAAGAGTTGTCATTCACGCACACTGAAGGTGACACAGAGAAGCGCGCACGGTAAGTGAGGGTGAGGAGAGGCTGAGACGGGGGGAGAGAGGCCGGATAGTCAAAGGGAGCCATCGGCTTCCCTGGCTGATTATGGTGACTTTTGATACCTGGTCATGTGACCATGTATGAACCTGCCCTGAGTCGAGTTTTCCGTAGACGTGGCTAAGACTTGTTAACTCAACTTAGGTCTTTGCTAAAATGCGTTTCATTACGCGTGTCCTTGCTGTCCTGGTCCTCTCCGTTTTCGCCGCCTCTGCATGTGGGTTCCCATTTCTGCTTGTATTATGATGGTCTGAAACTTCTCAGCATCGGTCGAGTCGATCGAACCCGCAATCGTCATTGAGGCATCCTTCCCCGAGCAAAATCCCTTTGGTCGTATGTCACCACAGAACACTCCTCTAATCCTTCTCTGACGCGTCTCCATAGACATAGTCAACGGTGAACGCAACCAAATTTCCCTTTTGGTCGAAAACAAGAGTGAACAGAATGTGACACTCAACTCGGTCGGTGGTTCTTTCCATCATCCCGATAGCGATACACTGGTGAAGAATGTCCGTTCCTTCATCTCCCTCATTTCGTCTCTGACTGGCTATTCTGGTACAGACAACTTCGCTCTCATATGGTTTCCCGCTGTTGGCAAAGTCCAAGCTCCAGATCCCTTACGCGTTCTACTCCGAGTAAGCAATCCCTCCCTCCCGTGTCCCCTCACGACTAATCTGATTTACTGCAGGTTCAAGGTATCCACATTGTTTATTTCACAACTTTCTTCCTCACATGGAAATTAGCCAGGAGACCTTCGTCTTCGCATCTGGTTGGAACATTCTGTAGATGTGAGTGTCCGCAATCGCATGCATTCTCATCTGACTCTCTTTCAGGACCTCAAGTTCCGCATCACCGCTTTTGACTCGGTTGTCACCATCGTCGAACCAGAGGGCTCTTGGTTTGACCTCAAACTGTCAGTCTTTTGTTCTACTACAGTATTCATGCTCATTTTTTTTCGAACCCAGTATCTCGACATACTTGATCGTCACTACATTCCTTGGTGGGATCTCATATTTCATTTATCTCACCTACTTCCCCGCTGCAAAAACCAAGAAGTCTAAGCGCATTCGCCCCGAAGTCAGTACAGTCACGGTTACTTCCAGTGGTGCTAGATACGAGGAAGAGTGGATCCCTGAGCACCATCTTAAGAAACCCAAAACGAGGAAGCCCACCGCCGCTAGCAGCGGTGAGGAGCTTAGCGGTGGTGAGACGAGTGGGACTGAGCGAAAGCGACGTAAAGGCAGGAAATAAAATACTCTAGCTCTGTCTTTGAGTTAGCCAATCAATCTAGGTGGTTAATCTTTTTATCGTTGGTCCTTGGATGTCTGGTCGGACGGATGCATACTGTATACAGAAACGCTGAGCAACAAAATGATGCAACCAGGTATGCGGTCCGCATGACTGTATGGCGAGCATCATAGTGGGGTATAGAAGTTGTTGCCTCGTCACTCAAACATCAATTTTCTTGTACCCCTTTACCTATCAGCCAGGATACATACATGTCAGTTCCAATATCATGCGGCACAGACCGACATACTTTATTTTCTATAAGCATTTGGGCATACTTTTCCGACAACCATCGGCAATTTTCAAGCGAGTTGACGCCCTCATGCCGCTGGCATTTGACGAGCTCGTCTCGCACCAGGCGCGCCTCCATGGCTTTGATCCATGACTCGCGGATAAAATCCTCGCGTTCCTGGAGTTTAGCTAGCGTCCCAACAGAGAGGTAGAATGAGAATGAAATCAAGACAGTAACCATTAGAATGAGGCTGAGCTGTGGTGGGAGATACTGACCTCGGATGAGTTCAGCTCTGTCGTCGTCAGACATGTCGTGGAGTACTGCAGCCGGAAACCGGAAGACTCGGTATTTTGTCTTGTTTTGTCAAGTCAACAATCTACAGTACAATCATGCTCCGTGTCCTCATCTCACACTCAAGAGCTACCCTTGCTCTCCTGTAATCATCCAATAAGTGAGGCCTCAAGCATTGATTGAAGAACTTCAAGTTGGTGGGAAGTCGCAGTGAGTTGACGGTGAGGCTAATGTACACACGTAACATCACAAGATCTTGCAGAAAGAACAGGCTCACTAGTTCACGTGTGATGTTCTTGTTTACAAGCTGCTTTGCAAGAACACGCTGATACTCCAGAAGGATATGTTGGTAAGCCGCCTTACCAACGACGTTCACGATGTCGGTTTCGCACTCCTTAAATTCCCGTTGTACTTGCCAGGAAGCCTGGTCCTTAGTAACGTAAGTCTTGATGAGTGCCTTGGACCAGCTCCGCACAGTGTCCTTATAAGAGAGAGGAGTTGCATGGATGGCGTCTTTGGTTTGGACTTTGTCAGAGGACTCGGAGGCGCACTGATTCGTAGCATGCCTCACGGGCGCGCACTTCAGCCAATGCACCATGCAAGTGCTCGCAGAATGTGTAGAGCAAGGTGACTGGCTCTCGGAAGTCATTTGTGAGCGCAGCGGTGGCAAGTGGAAGATCACGGTGCAACGAACGTATTACTAAATTTATCAACATCCACTCTCATGGGTACAGATTGACGGAACACACTACGGTATACAAGCTACACGAACAGGCACGATTGTCAGTTACTCCGTCTTGTTGTTGTCGTCCCTCCTGCCAGTTCGTTGCAGCTGTCTCATTTTTTCCGCGTGCAACCTCCTCTCCCTTTTTTCCTTCAGACCTCCCCGAATGCAGCACACGGCGGTGCACATCAGGACGCAAAGCATAGGCATAAAAGCCACAGCCATCAAAAGCGGCATCAACTGTTCCACAGCTTTTCGCACAATTTTATCCTCGTCGACCAACAGTCCCATCGTAGGTATCGTCACTGTTACACGAATGTATCTCTTGCAAACCGAGCGTCCTAGTTGGCAAGATGTGCTTACCTTTGACCAGGTATGGATTGCAAGTCGACGTGGCGAGGTAGGAGCCTTGCTCGTGGGAGTCGTGGCGGCACCTATGCCCTGATGTCTGTGACAGTGGGTCTTAGAGACTGGGGTCTAGATCGCCTCGAGGACATCTCGTTTCATAGATATCGGTTCACGATAACCATGCCGACACTTTGATGCCAGTAAAGCGCAGAAGGCTCGTCTGCAACTTAAGAATCCGTTTATATTGCAGTTGTGTACTGTGATACCGATATACGGAGAGTGCTGATCTTTGTAGAGGATGTCGAGGACGCTAAATGTATCTGAATTCCCCGGTACGACCAGGGCTATGACGAACTTGCAGCGACGTACCACACAGCCGACGTCGTAGACTCAGACCTGCCACCTGGTTTCCGCAGGCAGATCAGAGGGCTATGCAGTCGCGAACTGAACAAACACACCAGGACCGTCCACTCGCTTCAAGCGAGAATGTGAACGGTCCTTGGAAAAGAAAACCAGTTTAAATGTCTTCCGAGTCGCTCACTCAGGTGCATGTTGTATATCTATGAAATAACACTTAGAGAACGATGATATAGCCCTAGGATAAACGTTGCGTTCCTTGCTCGTATACGGGACGCAGTTATTCGGATTTTCTTGCATTCTTCAAGTTGAGAATTTTAAAAATGGAGGAATACTTGACCTTTGCTAGCGAGTCTTTGACGGTCCTAGCCCGAGTTGCAAAGATGACTAGATCTTGACGGAATTGTTCGCCGTTCGCACGTCGGCAGCACTGCTCCCCTGATGGCGTCGATGGCCGCATTCACGAATGAGAAATCGAGTTACGCATTCGTTCACGCTCTCCGTCGCAACGTGTCTGGGAATTTCTATCCATTTTCCCTTGTCCGTGATGGGAACAGTGATCAAGAAGAGTGGAAGTATATCTCTGCGCTGTCCTGGCATTCGCGGGGTGACAAAGAATATAGATACACGATTGCCTTGGAAGAATGTCGTTACCCTGCTGATCGGGCGGGCGGACTCCAGTAGCTCTTCGGGGAATTTCCTCCCGCGACCTTTTCCGACCCATGGATTCAGCATCATAAGAAATTATCTTATCGCATTAGACACAAGCTAGGCACGTTCATCTGGCGCGGAATGAGAGCGCCAAAGACACATTACCTACCCCTCCATGCAAATCCGCAGCGAAAACCAATTCTATCTCCCCGATTTGTTCTCGGTATGTCCTCTGCAGAAGGGAAAGACCTTCCCCGGGGACTATGAGACCATTGACGCGGAATCCAAGGCTTGGATCAATGTATTTAATCCACTGACAGAAAGACAGCACAATAAACAGCGAGTTATTGCCAGCTAAAGCGTTCCCTATACTTCTAAGGAAAGATTCAGAACATGCTGCAATTGCCTCAATCTGGATGATTGACGGAACCAGTGACGGTCAGGACGGACTTGGCGCAAGAAAAAGTAGATGTTTTCATCAATCACTTGAAGGACCCAGAGTACAGAAGACAACTCACCGCTCGCTCAGCTCACGAAAGGTGAGAATTATCTATTTGCTTCCTTCGGCAATTACTCAGGCTTCCATAGCTTCCGAAAGCGTTTCTATGGGAACCTAAGGTCACACTCAGCCAAGCGGTTCATCAAGCATATCGAGGACTACGTTGACGCATTCGTCCTGGAAGCATACCTTCGTGACATCCTCGACTTCGCATCGTACCCCGCTCTACGGCGAAACAACAGTGCAAACCACATTTCATTCGATTTGGTGGCATTTAGACTCGACCTTGACTTGCCCGACGAGTTGCTTGAAGATCCTGGCTTTTTGAAGGTGTATTGTTCCGCGGATGACATCATCTGGTGGTCCAGTGTCTGTGTCTTGGCACTGAGCATGACCGTCGATACTGACCAGCACGACATCCAGGACGTGTATTCATTCAAGGGAAACACGACAAAGGACATGGTGGGAGCAATATCGTGACAATATTGATGCACGAGCGAGGATTGGATCTACAGACAACGGCCAACTTTGTTGAAGAATGCAAGAAGCTGATGGATGCCTACTTCGAAGAACGGGAGAGTATGAGGTTGTGGGGGAAGGAGCTGGATGCCGACCTGGGACATTACTTTGACGGGCTTGGACAGTGGGTAATTGCAAACATGGAGTGGTCCTTCGAAACGAACGAAGAGGTATTTCGGGGAAGCGTTCGAAGAAGTGCGCAAGACGCGCCTTGTCAAGCTGTAGGCGTCCGAATTAGGCCATACCTAGATTCCCTTCGAGCTAGGATGCGTAGGAGTAATATTGAACGACATTCAATATTCATCATCAGGAGTAGATCTACTGTGGGTTACTCAAAAATTGGGAGGCTCATGCATGTCACTGGAGGGCGCTGCTGTTCTATGATTGCAATAAGCGCAACATACGCCAGTGGGCAACACAGCCGTGGACAATCTTACCATCACCCGAGTTTCCCATCCTGTACATCGTCCATCTTCACGAGGGCCTGCAAAGGGGAGGAAAGATTGCATGCTACAATAAGAACATGCAACTACTGCCTTGTGCGGCGACAAGTAAAACATACGATATTGCTTGAGGGAACAATTATTGCACTTGGTAGGCAGAGATGGCAGACGTTAAAAGGATGAATGCAAATCAAACAGGTCATGGATGAGGAGACGGTGGGTTGAGTTGATTTTGCGTTGTACATGACCACGACCAAACACCATAAAAACAACCAAGGAGAGGACTGAGGATGCGCTGCAGACAGATGGATGAAGATGATGATGGTGTGGCGAGTAACCGTCGCAAAGGGTGGTCTACAAGAGTGAAATAGATAACCTGTGGTAATTTGGGCTACAGTTCGTCTGGAACACTGATAGAAAAATACGGATGGTGCAAAGCATCCCGCACAGTTATCCGTTGGGCGGGGTCAAAAGCGAGCAATCGCCGCACGAGATCCAAAAAATGTTTGTTGATCTGGTCGTTGGGTGGTATAACCTCCTGTGAGCAAATGGAGATTGAGGGAATAGTTATGGGAAGCGTAAGCGAAAAAATTTACCGTGAGTGACTTGGTTGCACGAACGTCTTTCTTGCTTTGCCGCGATGCCTTGGGCTTAGGCCAGTCAAGCCGTGGCCCTTCCTTAAAAAACTCGGGCTTCGACCGCGCCCCTGCGCGGGCAAAGCGATCAGGCATCTTTCCCATGACCGCTTCCATCATGGCGAGATGTTCAAGATTATCGTGTGTTTGATAGAGTGCGACACCGGTATAGAATTCGACGAGAATGCATCCCAATGAGTACGCATCACATGGGTATGACCACCCCAAGCCTATAGAGCAAGGCCATGTGAACACAAGGATGCAGCTTGACAACAAGAGAAGCGCACCAAGGATGATTTCCGGCGCTCGATAGTGTCGCGTTGAAACAACTGTTGAATGATACTCTTCCTCGAACGTCGCAGAACCGAAATCTATGAGGCGAATATCCGTAGATTGAAGCATCCGTTTTGTCCGCGGTGGAGCATTCCGCTGTGAATGAGAATCTCTCGCATCCAACCTGCATGTCAAAAATGCGGCAGCCACATACCTTTCCGGGCACGGGCACAACGGCAAGCCTGTAGTCGTTGTGCACAAGCAAGATATTTTCCGGTTTGAGGTCCGTATGAATCAGGTGGAGATCATGCAGGACTAGTACAACAGACAGCGTGAGTTATACAGCGATGGAGGAAGGTGGTGACTTACAAGCGACACTTCCAAGCAGTTGCCTGGCGAAGGATTGTATGTGGTTCCGGGGAAACGGGGCAAATTCGTTTTCCTTTAAAAAGTCATATACACACATGCCCAACAATTCCGAAACGAGGCATATGTGGTTTCGGTGGTCAAACCAGTGGAGTAGATGGATACATTTACTATTTAAAATTTTGTTAGCATTCTGCAAGGTGCTGCTGAAAATGCAGACCGACTGGACATTTGCGGGGTCTCTCTCCTTGAGTTTCTGAAGGACGCGTATCTCGATCTTGCTTGCATCACGATACTTGGGGATGGCACGGATGATCTTGATCGCTACCCGGTTCTGTGTTTGAATGTCGACTGCTTCTACTACTTTCCCAAAGGTTCCCTGACCGAGAAGGCGAACCGTGCGATCTAAATTGAGAGGTGGTCGGAATGGATATGGCATTGTGAAAGGATGGAGGCTTACAACGATTATAAATAATGTCGTCTGGAACAATAATGTAATGGCCTTCCTTGTCATCACAAGGAACGACGGCGTTGGATGGCTGATGATGAATTAATATCAGTTGCGAGCAAAAGAAGAAGGCGCGTACGTCTGTAGTGGCAGGCCCGCTGCCGCTGGCCCAGGACTTGGAGGAGAGTGCTGCAGGCTGTTGTTGGAGGCCTGTAGCGACTTTCTTGACGAGGGTCCCACGGGGGTCATCGGGCTGGTCACGCTTCCTCTTCTTTGGCGCTGGTGCCACCAGCACTGCTGAGGATGAGCTGGCGGAGAGGGCCTGTGCCTCTGCGGCGGCACGGGCTCTGGTCCTGATTGGTGCCGAGTAGGGAGGGGGCTGGTAGGAAGCGGAGTAGGCGTTGGTGTGGGTGGTTGCGGGAGAAATGGTGGAGGGAGGGGGTGTGTCTTCAATTACGATAACCTCACGGACACGGCCCTCGTTGTCGACCTCTTGGACTTCGCTGTAGCTGACGGTGTACTGGTGGGGTCTCTTTCGCTTGCGGGAGACGACTGGTGGGGTGGGCATGATTGTGGGATTTGAGCGAGGCTGGATGAGCGATGGGGGATGATACTGGTCTAGGAGGGGAGGGAGGGGCTGGCGATGGATGACAGCTTGCATGCCTGAGGGTGGGAGGGAGATGGTGGTAGGGAACAAAGCTGGATAGCAGGCCAACTCAACTTGGCCGGGGCCTCTCTCTCTCTCTCTGACACAGGATCGCTCCTCCCTGTTGTCGCTTGTTTTGGCTCCAACGGCTTGGTTGGCCTGGTTCATTTTTGCGCCAGATCCTGTGCAAATTTGCGAGCCAGCTCGCCAGAAATGGAAGTGTACGCTTGCTTTTTCGTCATGAAACGTGACCTAGCCTCTACTCGCTGTGCTCCTCGTCGTTCGCCATAACCACCATGCGCGGTCTCCCTTTCCCCACCAACGCCCTCTCCGACCGCGACCCGCCAGGCGATCTTGGCACCCCCGTCGACGACATTCCGATTGATCCTGCCCTCGCCGCCCCGCCCGTTGTCCCACCCATACCCCGCGACAGAAATTTGCATCTTCTCCCTTCCCACCAGGTAAGCCATCAACGACCCCCTTGCCCGCAGACGCGTCGCGTCTCGTAGCGAGCTCGGTTGCTCGGTGCAACTGCTCATCCCGTCATCGACAGCCCCACCCCGTCATTCTCCAGCATCAATTTTCGCCGCCCCGGCACAGGCATTACTCTCAAGAACCATTGCAGTACGACCAGGGGCCTCAGGGCGATCCGTTCGCGCCTCAGCCACCCGCGACGTATCTCCCGATCCCGGAAGCCGAGGTTCCACGGCTCGCGAAACCACAAAAACGAAGGAGAAAACCCAGACGTGAGCAAGAATGCGGCTTCTGTCACGGTAACGATTCAAGGAACAAGCACGGTGAGCCCGAGGTCATGGTCTCCTGTGAAGAGTGCGGCCGTAGTGGTGCGTCTCAGTCATACTTGGCCTCGTGGTGATATTTATCAACTTCCGTTCCCAGGGCATCCAAGTTGTATGGAACTTGCAAAGGTCGCCGACGTCGTCAGATCCTACTCCTGGCGGTGTATCGAATGCAAGATCTGCGAGATTTGCCAAGAAAAGGGGGACGATGTAAGAGAGTCCGTTCAGTTTGTCCACTATGGTTCATTTGTTAACAGGCCAGGATATTGTTTTGTGACTTTTGCGATCGAGGTATATCCCAATTTGTTTCGCACTTCCCGTCCGCTCACCTTCCGCTTTCCATAGGCTGGCACATGGATTGTCTCCAACCTCCACTCCATGAGGAGCCGCCAGGTCAATGGCACTGTCCCTTATGTCCATCCCTCGATATGCTCCCTCTCGATCCCGATTCCACTCGGGCCCAGCATGACACTATCCCCTCGCAAGGACCGGACTATGTCACTGGCAAATATGATCTAGATGCACAGACAAGTGACCTATTGGGGGCAGACAATGAAATGGACATCCAGGTGGACAACTCATCCACTGACGAATCCTCCGATTCCGACTCAGATTCGGACGACACAGTGAGCGCTCTCCCAGCGCCCCGTCCTAAATCAATCAAGAAGAAGAGACCCGCTAAGCACGCAACAGGGACGCAGACTCCGCGTCCTCCGAAACGTATGCGCATCAAGGTGCGCTCTCCTGCCCCACCGTTAATTGTGCGGCTGCGGCTGCCGCCCAAGGGTAAAGGCAAGGAGCGCGAGGATGACACGGAGCACAACATCTTTGAGGAGATTTTATCATCAGCAGAGAGAGATATGTCCAAGACGACTATTGACAGCTTTGACAGGGCAAGGTTTGAGAAGAGTAGGCTTGCTGCTGAGGTGTGTAGTTGACTTACGTGCCACCACCGATGCCGATCACTTCACACCAGGAGAAATTGTATCCGACTCCAGTTCCACTCCCCTCGGCTGCTGAAAACCCAGATACGCCGATAGCCGGTCCATCTTCGCGTCCCCTTCGCTCCGCCACCCTACACCAATTATCCATACCCCAGTCGTTGCCACCTGCCTCTCCGGTGCCATCTACCCCAAGCCTCGTTCCACTGACCCCGGGTATCTTCTCACAAACTCCGAATACCCCGACCCTCCCTGACGGACAATCGACATTACGCATACGTACCATCCGTTTTGGACCCTATGACATTCATCCTTGGTACGATGCCCCGTTCCCGGAAGAGTATGCAAACATACCGGACGGACGACTGTGGATATGCGAATTTTGTTTAAAGTATATGCGAAGCCGCTTTGCATTCGGTCGACATCGAGTGAGCTCTTGTATGAATATGTAGCGCACTTTGTGTAACTGACCGGTGATTGTAGTTAAAATGTAAAGCTCGTCATCCACCTGGTGACGAAATCTACCGCGATGGTTCAATTTCCATATTCGAGGTGGACGGACGCAAGAACAAGATATACTGCCAGAATCTGTGCCTCCTTTCCAAGATGTTCCTTGACCATAAATCTCTTTTCTATGATGTTGAACCATTTCTTTTTTACGTCATGACGGAGATTGATGACGTCGGGGCTCACTTCGTGGGGTACTTCAGCAAGGAGAAATGTTCACCGAAACAATACAACGTAAGTTGTATTATGACACTTCCGGTACGACAACGGCAGGGCTGGGGAAATTATCTCATCGATTTCAGTAAGTTCGAATTCCTGGATTGCGGTGGGCTATTGACTGAATCATTGCTCAGGTTACTTGTTGTCGAAGAAAGAGCAGCGTGCAGGCTCACCTGAAAAGCCTCTCTCTGGACTGGGTGCTCTTGGCTACAAGAACTACTGGACGCTTGCACTCCTGCGATACCTTGTCTCAGCTTCCCCGAGACCAACCCTCGAAGGTCTGCTTGTTTTCCTTTCGCTCAAGGGTTGACTCTCCCTCACATCAGGTGCCATGCGTACCATCAAACAGATATCAGTAGAGCCACATCGATGACTACCGAGGACATTTTTACCATCCTCGTGCAGCAAGACATGATTACAGTGGACACTGCCCCAAACCCTGTTCGTCCATCACCAGGGCAGTCAATCAAGTTCCCACGTGGTCGCAAAAATGGTATTGCACGGAGGCACTTGCAGAGACCCAACCCACAAAAGCAAATAGAAGGGGGAGGAAACAAGTCCAGCGTACCGTTCGTCGCCCCCACGCACTACGAAATTTCTTGGGATCAGGAGAAGGTGGAACGTTGGCTGGAGACGTGGGAAAAGAAGGGATACCTGAGGCTCAAGCCCGAGAAGCTGAAGTGGACACCGTTCGTATTGTCCTCCACCAAAGCAGGTGTGGAGGTGCTTCAAGCCGAACCGAGTTCAGGTTTCGGTGTCCTAGCCCACACCGGTCAGAGTCCAATGGACGGCGGGACACCTATACTGGATATTGGCGATCGGGCCAAGTCTTTGGGTTCTGGACAAGGCTCGTCAAGCGAGCAGAACGACCAAGTAGCAATGGCTCGTGATGGGGGAGAGGTGACTGCAGCCCACCTTTTTGACGACCTGCTTCACGAGAAAGCAGCTACATCAGAGAAACGATTGAAAAGTACGCCCAGAGACTCTAGTCTCGATTCCCTTGCGATGTCCACCCGGCCAGGTTCTGTGCAGGCAGTTCCGGACAGTGACTCTGGACTACAGGGAGAAAATAGCGATTCATTTCTTGATGGTACCAGCAGTGTGCAGATGATTGAAGGCATCACCCCCAATAGTCCAGTGCCAATCAAGCGTAGCCGAGGCCGGCCCCCCAGAGCCCGACTACCTGAGAAAGTCCCTGTACCACAAGCCTTTCCGACTGAGCCCGGACCGACATTGCCTTCTAAACCGGCATCGCCCCGAAAGCGCAGGAAACTTGATTCGCCCTCTCCTGAGGATCTCCCTGCACCCATGGATCCTACTTATCGTGAGCGACAGGATGATCGTGTAGATCAAGTTGTCGACCATCATCCGGTTGTCAGTGGAGAAGCACATACCACGAACGGAGTCCATCAGGGTTCCGAACAACGTTTATTGGGTTCATCGGATGCTAGCCTTGCCGTCGGAACTGCGGAGGGAGAAAGGAAGTTGGAGAAAGATGTCCCACCTGATGATCTCGCACCACAAGAATGCACCGACATAAAATCCGAAGATCTGGGAACTCCTCTCACTGGATTGACTAGTCGGCACAGTGTTCCGAGTGATGATACTGTGTTCGTGGCAGAGGGTGTCCACACCGCGGTTCGCAGCAAGATTTCAGAGGAAGGGGAAGGAATTTCACAGCTGCCAGGTGCACAAGGCACAGGAGATGGGCGTTCCACAGAAGACGCCGCTACCTTGCGTGTGGAGGTCGAGGACGACTCGGACTTGGATGCTGAGGGCGAGCCGGACGATGAGATTTGAGTTATGAATTCGACGGGTCATGTATACATACAGATTATTAATCTAATTCCTTGTGCATTTTTATGCGACACGAACCGGAGCGCTTGTGTGGTTGTTTGTTTGGTTGTAGCGCCGCAAACGAGCCGCTGTCAAAGTCCAAGCGGTTCGCATCCGGTTCATCGTGGTTCAACAAGAGAGTCAAGCTAGCCATGGACAGCTCCCAGACCCATAGGTAAGTACGTCCACAATACACCCGCCTCATCCATGCACGACATCATACCAAGTGAAATGGCTCATCATATTTTTTACCATACGCAGTGACCCAGGCATGGCCTTTGGCCACCTTCAACGTGATCCCAACGTCAGCAACGTTTCGGTGAGGATTACTCAACTTTTCGTCTCCCCAGGTAGTCTCATCGATAGGTCCGTTGTAGAGTCTCGACCGAGCATTGGGATCTCATCTCACCTCTACACTCAGTGCACGTCCGACTTTTCACGATAGTGCGTTCAGGCTGACGGACTCGCCACCGACCATCCTTGACTCGAACGGTAATGGTACACGGCCCACTCAGCCTGTTGCTGGTCCTTCACGTTCCCCCATACATGAATTCACCGTTCCTCTAACGAATGATGGTCAGACGACGAATGCACTGAAGCGCAAGCATGCTGACAGCACCAATGTGATATCAAATAGCCAACTAGGAAAACGACGACGAGAAGTCGAAGATGCAGGTGACTTTGACACAGACTCTGTTCATGGTTCGAAGCATTGGACCGAGGAAGAGAAAACCAAGTTGTTCACTTGGCTCATGGACCCGAGTGAAGACGAACATTGGAATTCTCTCCGCTCTACAAAAAATTCGTGCTTCAGAGAGGTACGTATGAGTGATGTTGGTTTACATCCTTCGTTCAGAGTCAGTGCAGTGTGCCTTGGAAGTTTTTGGTGGAAAGAAAACATACCAAGCTCTCAAGGGGTGCTATGAGCGCAATTTTAACCTATTCAAGCAAATCTATACCTTTGAGGCATTTCATGCACAATCTAGCAATGGACACCTCAGCATGATCATTGAAGGGGACAGACTACGAGAATACGAGCGCCGCCTTCAGCTCGCACGAAAAGCTGGCTGTGATGTTGGGAATCTCAATGCCAGAACCATAGACCACTGGCACCGAAGCGGGTGGTACAATCTATTTTACCGCAGGTGGGGCACGGTCAACCAGCCACCCATAAACTAAATAATGTCCGTTGACAGATGGAACGGTGACCCCGCCATTTCCCGCACTTCTGCCCGGCACAACACGAATGGCGCATCGGGTGGTGTGGGGGGCGCAGTCAATAGCGACGAAGCGGATGACGAAGAGAATTCCTTGGATATACCGGTATCAGACCCTCCACACTCTGTACTACCACAACCTGCTCGTACACCACCGTACTCTCAACCTGTCAATCCCCAGCCCTCTGCTGGCTTAGACCACCATATCTTGGAAGCAGGACCGTCAAGCTCGCCTGCTCGGCCCATGGCTCTAGGCCAAAGGCCTGCGTCGCCTGCACCAGAACCGTCACATATAAATTTCTCTATTCCACACAACCTGGTGGCAGCCTGCCTCCAGCTGCTTCAAGCGCAGGTTCAACATAGCAAGCTCAAAATCGACTACCTGCGTCGCCGTGAGGAACGAGAAGAGAAAGAAAGCTCAGCGCGTCAGGAACTGGAACGCCGCCGATTCGAGAGGGAGCAAGCGGATCGGGAGAGTAACAAAGAGTTCGGAATAAAGCAGCGGGCTCAGGTTGCAATGGAATTGATGAGTAATTCAAAAGTGGATGCATCTGTGCGGCAGGCAGCAGTGGACTATCTGAAGAAACTCCTTGCTACCGATTGAACTGGTTTGGTTCGTGAGATTGGTATCTGGCTTGATGATTACTGATTTTTCGCGCGGATAATCGTGCATTCAACCAATGATTAATGTTAAGATTTTGGGTTCTACACGAACTGTTCATCTTGTAGCTCAACTCTATAAATTGCTAGCAAAGCCCTTGTCAGCTTCGCAACATTGAGAATTCTACTCAACCTTCCTCTTAGACTTGGAGTACTGCGAACTCGAATCATTGATCAAAGGCTGATTGTCACGTTGAATCGACGTCATCGCCTAGGCAGGACACTAGTTTTAACACCCGGGTCCACGTTTCTGTGACGCATCAGTCATGCGGGAGGCACGAAGCCTTGAGGATATGATTGCCAATAAAGTAGCAGTTGTTCCTGACTTCACAGGGCTAGTTCTACATATCCATGCCGTCAGAATACAGCTCGGAGTGCATTATAGCTAAACGGCGACGAACGAGTCTACCCCCAGTTTGACTATTAGACCCAGCACCGGTAGACTCACAAGAACGTACCGCTGAAAAAGATCCAACGGACCACTGCTCTCCTGTTTCACATCGCCAGTTTCCTGTTCGCGGGGGATAGTCACTGGCCTTATAGGTACCCAGCAACTCAGTGGGCTTATGCCCTCTTCGTAGCTTGCCTGAGAAACATAGAGTAGGAGTCCATCTGACGTTACATGCACCGGCACAGTTGTCAGCCCAGTTTGGTCAGCCCCTGAATCGATCGACATTGCAGCCTCCGAGGAAGGCAGAAACCGGAACGGTGTTGAGGTTGGGACATCGATGAGGATCTCCCGCGTTGAGAAGGCCAGGGGTACGATATGGGAATACAGCATGGGAAGAGTCGTGTCTGTGTGATAAGGAATAGGAATAAACGATGTGGGATATTGAAAATTGTAGCAGCTTGCTTGTGAGACCGATTGTTGAGCCTCGGCGGAGCCAGTAAACGAGAATACGGTGGAAGGCGGTGCAAATTTTGGCAGCTCGGCAAGTCGAGTGTCTCGCCACCAAAACCTGTGGATTCGATGGGTATGGGATGATGATCATTGAAACGCAAAGTACCTGAAAGGAGTTTCGCAGTCTGCAATATCTTGACCTTTCCACTTAATCACATCAAGGACATGTAAAATTCCGTTCGTTCTCCAATTGGGGTCGAGAATGCAGTCCAATACTGTCAGCGGAGGGAGCGAAGACGGAAAGCGAGGAAGTAGCATTTTACCCAGGAGGCGAGACCGAAGGGTTGTATTTGGTGCTGTAGAGTAATCCAGTCAGCCAACGTTTTGAATTGGGGATAATAATGGCACATATTCCTATGACACCCGACGTCAACTGGTGAGTGATCGCCAGACATCGCTTTCCCGTTGGTATGGGCGCCACCGCGACCCAGCCTCTCTCAAGGTCTGAGGGAAGACCATCGTCTGTGTTATTTGAGTGGTCGTCCCAAACGCCAGGTTCCTCTTTCATCTCCAATAACTCCGCGTACATGCACCTGTTTGCCCACTTACTAGGCTTCTTTACTCGCCTCCGCCTCTTTTTACTGCGCCTCTTTTTCAAATGACCGTCATCATCTGGCTTGGGTGTAGCAAGAACGTCAGATATGTCTGATGTGCCTGCAAGGGAGGCGTAATTTGTTATCCCTTCCCTTATCACTTGAGGTTCCTCATCAATGTCTTCGTCACCCTCGTCGTCGGACGTTCCGAGACTCAGGTGCGCGAATGCATCAAGTTGTCTGGATGAATCAAATTTCTGGGCCCTTCGCTAAGCCAGATGTGGTCATCCACGTCAGAATCGGTGCGCTGATGGGTTCAACATGACTTGACGCACCCGCCTTTGTTCTTCCAGGGCCTGTGTAGCGCAGGTGTCCGCGTTAGCCCAGATAAAGCTGTACTGGAGAACAACGGTTAACCTTTTCGCGTCGTGTCTCTTGTGATACCAGCTTGTCGGTGAACGTAGTGGGTGGGACTTTGTATGTTGACTTCCTGTCGACGTGCGAGAACATAATTCTAAAGTTGAGATCAATCGATCGTTGATGGTCCATTAAAATCGATTGCGAGTCTGGGCCGGTTTAGTAATAGAAGTGAAGGGCTGCCAAACACGAGTCGGACGATGTCGATGATGACCAGAACGACATGCCGTTTAGTAATTCTGGCTCAGGTTCAACTTGAAGTTCAAGCCCGAGATGGAAACTGCCAGCCCGTGCCAGATGACGACCCAGTTCATGATAGACAACCCTCAGCCCATCAAAGCTGGTGCGTCCAAAGTAAGCATGCTCCTAGTCATCTTGGTGCCAAACACTCAATTGTCCAAGGTTAAAACCAAAGCAAAGGCTAGGTACTTAAGGCGCAAAAAACTTCGAAGAAAGGCACGAAAGCCTTCAGCACTTCGGAAACCCGATGACGACACCCAAGCAAGTTCGGCATCTGAAGAGGACGAAGAGCAGGATGATGATCAAGACGCGATTGCAGATGAAGTTAACGACAATAGCAGGAATGAAGAGATGATCGTCACCTTGGGCCAATCCGTTCAGCCCTCAGAGAAAAAGCGAACAGTGGTCGGCGAGGGACCAGATTCAGATGTCGGTGACCCTGGAGGAATTCATGACTACGAGCTTCCTAGTATCCAGATACCTCTTGCAAAAGTCGCAGGCACTCTGCCATCATTTCCTTCGCCAACGGTACCCCATACGCCACCCCAGTCCGTGCTTGCCATGCAGGGGATCGACAACACTCTTGTACATGCAGAGGTCATCAACCCTGCCGCAGTTGCGCCTCTTTCCATAGCAGAACAGGACAATGATGACACAGGCCTCAGTGCGAAGACACGAAAGCGTTTGCTTGAGCTCGGCATTAGAGAACTTTTTGCTGGTCAGGACTGATTTACCCCGAGCTGGGAGCAGGTCCTAATGATCTAACGTGCAGTACAGACCACCCTTCTCCCCTTTCTCATCCGCCGCGGTCAGTCGGTGTATACACCGTACGTCACTCCTCGTGATATATGCGTTTCCGCACCAACGGGAAGTGGGAAAACACTTGCATACGTGCTTCCTATACTAGAGGTGAGCTCTAGTGTTATCGATATTACCTGGAAGTTTTGATGCTTGCGGCGCGGCAGGTTTTATCGAATAGAATTGTCACTAGGCTGCGTGCCCTGATTGTTTTGCCTACTCGGGATCTTGTCACACAGGTTAGGGAAACTTTCGAGGCAGTTGGTAAAGGACGGGGCTTAAAAGTAGTCTACGCTATAGTATATCACAATCATTGCCTTGCTGATTATCTCTTCTAGGTTGGCACGGTGACGGGCCAACACTCGTTTACTCACGAACAAGTACAGTTGGTCTCCGAGACTGATCCCAGGTAGATTTCTCTTCCTGTTGTGACATCAGCTAATCACCTCTTTTCGTAGGCTACTTGGGGGTTCCAGCAAAGTAGATATCTTGATATGCACTCCAGGTCGGTTAATGGATCACCTAAACGAAACACCTAACTTTACATTGCAACATCTTCGCTTCTTGGTATGACCATATTTATGCTCGCCATCCATATTTTTCAAGAAGAACACCCAGGTCATAGATGAAGCTGACCGCATACTCTCCCAATCATTCCAAGATTGGCTAGCTCAGGTACTCACCGCTATCCGTTGGAGACCTTCGGAGAGTGTTCCCCTGGCGAACGTGTCTCCGAAAGATCATCTCCCACCAAATTGTGATGCTGTCGCACCCGCTTGTTTAGATCTTGACCATCTCGGATATCTTCAAGTTGACGTCGACGAGCGAAGAGAATTTTCATGCCAGAAACTCTTGTTCTCTGCAACACTCACTCGAGATCCCGGCACACTTGCATCCCTTGGTCTTCGGAATCCGAAGTATTTTGTTGTCCAGCATCAAACTGGAAGTGGTTCTGACGGTGTTCCATCACAC
This sequence comes from Hemileccinum impolitum, assembly GCA_003316335.1. Taxonomy (NCBI): domain Eukaryota; kingdom Fungi; phylum Basidiomycota; class Agaricomycetes; order Boletales; family Boletaceae; genus Hemileccinum; species Hemileccinum impolitum. The sequence goes on from QFEQ01000299.1 coordinate 250,766, forward strand.
CTTGTTTACGAACGATTTGCCATGCCAACCACCCTGACAGTAAGTCTTGAGCCGGTTTGACGTTTTTGTGTTGATCACTGTGGGTTAGGAACACATGATTGTCTGCGAACCATCGCAAAAACCGCTCGTGTTGCTTCACCTTCTCCATAACCACGACCTCCGCAATGCCTTGATTTTCACCAAATCGACGGAATCGACGACGCGCCTTGTCTTCTTGCTCGAGAGTTTCGAGGAGCTGAGAACATCGGAACGCGCTCGCATCACGGTTCGCGCGTACTCGAGTGGCCTCCCCGCAACCGAACGAAAAGCGATTCTTGAGAAATTCAAGGCACAAGAGATCCACGTGTAAGCTCCCTGCCACTCACGGTGTCATGGCAATCTCACACCGTCAACGACTAGTGTGATTTGTTCTGACTTAATCTCAAGAGGGATTGATATCAGCCACGTCTCTCATGTCATAAACTATGATACGCCAGTTGACATGTGGAAATATGTTCACCGTGTTGGGCGGACTGCTCGAGCCGGACGGGACGGTGACGCGTGGACTTTGGTGGAAGAACAGGAGGTAAATGATCATAATAAGCGTGTCTAAAGAGACTCGAGGTTGAACCTTTGTAGGCGCGGTATTTCAAGACAATGCTGAAAAAGCATGATCATCTACAGAAGGTGAAGAGGATGAAGGTTCATCAGAGTGAAACTCAGCCCCTCCTGGAAAACTATCGGGTAGGGTTCATGGCTACACACCGGTAACGTGGGAGGGCTGACGGTTGTTTTTCCAGGTTGCATTGCGCAAGTTGAGGGACGCATATATTCGATAGTACTTATGACGAACTACGTGCGTTCTCGAGCCAGACTGGTCGTATACAATATCAGGGAAGCTTGTTGAGCTGACTGGAACCGCCATGTGATCGTTCAAGGTTCTTCACTTGCATGGGAGGGGACAGCCGGAAGAGGTGTGTACACTCCAAGTTGACACAAAAAAGATCACACGCGCAGCAGATTCGGAATCCACCTGCAGTAGAACTTTGTGCAATCATAACAACCGACCGTTAACGGAGTAAGCAATGGATCATGAACAATGACACGTTATCTGTAGTTATTATTGCCCGCTGGGAAGGATAGGCACACGCTACTGCGAACCCGGGTTTACTTTCTCTTTGTTGCCCACTGACATGTCTCACTCGGGGGACAAGTTCGAGACAAAGGCTATCGCAGAGGAGTTCGACGAGTCGAAGTCGGATGGACTACCTAAGCGAGTGCCCATCTTCCGCAGGTACCGTCATCCATCACCATCATCGACCATTCCTGAACTATCGCACTCTAGTCTCTTTTCTATCAAGGATCCTAGCCCTCCTCCAAAGCCCTCCATTCATGATGCAGTTCTTACCCCCGAGGCCTCAGCGGGGTTCTTTGATCGGCTGTGGTTTATTTGGGTAACACCTCTGTTGTCGCTTGGTTATGCTCGACCCCTCGAAGCATCGGACTTGTACAGGCTCCGGGACGAACATTCGTCGACTCGGATCGCCAGTACCATCCTCGCATCTTTTGATCACCGGCGCAAACAGGCAGCAGTGTACAACGAACGACTTGCAAATGGTCAGGTTGGACCAGGTATCAAAGGCCTATGGTGGTCAATTCGTGGTATCCGCGCAGAACGGGAGAAAGCTTGGAGGGAACGGGACGGGAAGCGCAAAGCTAGTCTCATCCTTGCTATGAATGACAGTGTGAAATGGCACTTTTGGTCTGCTGGCATCTTGAAGGTCATAGGTGACACTGCACAAGTCACTAGTCCCCTTGTGGTAAAGGTATGAGGTTTCCTTACTGCTCGTATCCAAAGTGATCATCCCTGGGACAGGCAATTATCACTTTTGCAACAGAGTCGTATGTTGGGCACATTACCGGCACATCCGTACCACCGATCGGAACAGGCATCGGACTTTGTTTTGCTCTCCTCATTCTACAACTCATTGCATCATGGTGCACTCAGCATTTCTTCTATCGTAGTATGGCCTGTGGTGTTCTTCTGCGCGGTGGTCTCATTACTGCGATCTACTCCAGAGCCCTTGAGCTATCTCCTCGCGCCCGCGTGCAAATGACGAATGGCAGGCTGGTAAACCATATCTCCACCGACGTGTCTCGTATTGATTTTTGCATGGGCTATTTCCACATGTCTTGGGCTGCACCCATTCAACTTACTGTCTGTCTTATTTTGCTCCTCATCAGCCTTGGTCCGAGCGCGTTGGCGGGATTTGCACTTCTTATCGCTGCAACACCCATAAACACGATGTTGATGAAACGCTTCTTCTCCATCCGGATCAAGAGCATGGCCTGGACCGACAAACGTTCCAAGCTACTCCAAGAGATGCTCAGTGGCATGAGAGTGATCAAACTCTTCTCCTGGGAGATGCCTTTTTTGAAGAGGATTGTTGAATATCGCCAGCTCGAGATGGCGTATGCTATGTCCCATCTCCTTGATTATCTTGATTTAATATGTCTTTCAGTTACATACGGACTTTACTCGTCCTTCGGGCAGGACTAAACGCGTTTGCCTTCTCCCTTCCAGCATTAGCCACCGTGCTCGCCTTCATCACCTATTCGTTAACTGGGCATTCGTTGTCTGCTGCAAACGTCTTCTCTTCTCTTACCCTGTTCCAGCTCATCAGGCTACCTCTTATGTTCCTTCGTGAGTAACTCTTGGGGATTTCCTTATGAAATCAAACTCACTAACGGTATTGTATAGCCATGTCACTCAGCTCCATTGCAGACGCTGCCACTGCATGCAAGCGTCTTCATGAAGTTTTCGAGGCCGAAACATCGGAAAGGACACTGACATTCGATGGAGATTTAAGTGTTGCAGTCAGGATAAATGGCGCTGATTTTACCTGGGATAGTCCTCCACCAAAATCTGAAGGTCTTGAGGTAATTAATGATAGGAAGGGTGTGCACGTGCCAACCCCACAACCCGTTGATGAGGCCAATATCTTCAAACTCAGAGGTATCAACATGGAGATCCCTCGCGGTCGGCTCGTTGCCATTGTGGGAGCGATAGGAGTTGGTAAATCGTCACTGCTTCAGGCACTCATCGGTGAGATGAGACGCATTGCTGGTACCGTCGAGTTTGGTGGTTCAGTCGCTTACTGCGCTCAGACTGCCTGGATCCAGGTATGTTTCTTCAAGTTACCCGTCATCATTATGGACCGACAGCTTTGACCCAGAATGCTACGATTCGAGAAAATATCTGTTTCGGACGGTCATTCGAGGAGGGAAGGTATTGGGACGCTGTCCGTGATTCTTGTCTAGAGCAAGATCTGCAGACACTCCCTGGCTACGACCTGACCGAAGTTGGTGAGAAAGGCATTTCTCTCTCTGGTGGTCAGAAGCAACGAATCAACATTTGTCGGGCTATATACTGCAATTCGGATATCATGATATTTGACGTTCGTCCTCTGGTTCATCAGTTTTTGGATTTCTGACGTCCGTTTATCGCCAGGATCCTCTTTCTGCACTTGATGCTCATGTAGGAAAAGCCATGTTCTACAATGTCCTCAAGAATGGTACTGCAGGCAAAACCCGGATTCTTGTGACCCATGCGTTACACTTCCTTCCAGAAGTCGATTACATCTACACACTAGCTAACGGCATGATTGCTGAACGTGGCACCTTCGACGCATTGATGGCTGGTAATGGTCCGTTTTGCAAGTTTATAGAAGAGTTTGGTTCGAGAGAAGATAACAACAGCAAGAATACTAGAGAGCAGATTGAAATGGTTCACAACGACAAGAAACAGCAGAAGCCCGGTATAAAAGGCAAAGCGATAATGCAAGAAGAGGAGCGGAATACCGGCGCCATTCCATTCAAGGTGTACCGACAATACCTGTCTGCCGGAAATGGTATAGTTCTTGTGCCGGTTCTAGTTCTGTCTCTTGCTATGATGCAAGGCTCGAGTGTCATGGCATCATATTGGTGAGTGCACTCTACTTTTGTTGTCGTTGGACTCATCGTGACGCCATCAGGCTCATCTACTGGGAGGAAATGAAGTGGAACTATCCGCAAGGCTTCTACGTATGTTATTTACCTTTCTTGCTGGCGGTGTCTCAGGCAAGGTTTGTAGATGGGCATTTATGCTGCTCTTGGTGTCTCGCAATCGCTGACCATGTTCTTCATGGGGGCCATTTTTGCGTTGCTGACTTATTACGCCTCACAAGAGCTCCATGAGGTGGGTTTGTGCAGTGTGTTCACTTAGAAATATCACTCACGGACATCAAATGGTTCAGAGAGCCATCACACGTGTCCTCCACGCTCCCATGAGTTTTTTCGAAACAACCGTGAGTCGAGAATATGGCTGTTGTTACCATCCCTAATCCCTACCTCCGAAAGCCTCTTGGCCGTATCATGAATCGCTTTGCCAAAGGTATATTCGACGACTTTCCTGTCGTTCCTGCTAAGCCATTCCCCAGATATCGACACTATTGATAATTTTATTGGTGACTCGTTGCGCATGCTGAGCGGTACCGCGTCCAACATCATAGGTGCTATCATTCTTATATCGATTGTCTTGCCCTGGTTTTTGTTGGTCGTCTTTTTCATCTTGCTCTGTTATTTCTATGCCGCGTTCTTCTATCGAGCAAGCGCAAGAGAACTGAAGGTATGTTGCTGAGGTTGTATATTTTTATGAAGGTTACTTAGTTCAGTTACAGAGGCTTGGTATGCATGCACCTAAAGTTTGGATTGCTAACTTAAACATCTGACGGCCAATCCCAGATGCTATCCTGCGTGGTTCTTTGTATGCACACTTCTCTGAGTCACTGTCAGGATTGACGACAATCTCCGCGTACGGCGAGACGAATCGATTCAAAAAAGAGAACGTCGAACTTGTTGACGTCGAGAACCGGTGAGTCAGGAAGGGTAGAGCATGAGCGTAACCGAATCTGATTGGATTTCCAGTGCCTATTGGTTAACCATTACAAATCAGGTGAGGAAGCTGACTGCCAGAGGCTACTGGGTAACCATTAGTTTATCTGACTAGCGCTGGCTTGGTATTCGCTTGGACTTCCTCGGCGCAGTCCTTACGTTCGCAGTGGCCATTCTGACTGTTGGTAATCGCTTCAGTATCTCGCCAGGACAGACAGGAGTGGTCCTGTCATACATTTTGATGGTGCAGCAGGTGGGCCCACACGAGGAATAGTAAGACATTGGCGAACTGATGTGTCATTCAAGTCCTTTGGATGGACGGTTCGTCAGGTTGCAGAAGTGGAGAACAATATGAACTCTGTGGAACGAATTGTCCATTACGCCAACGACGTTGAACAAGAGGCCCCTCACCAGGTTAAAGACAGCCCGGCTCCTGCTTCGTGGCCCTTTCAGGGCCGGATTAATATGGACGATGTTTTCATGAAGTATCGGTCCGAGTTGCCCCCTGTGCTTAAGGGCTTAAACATGGACATCGCACCAGGAGAGAAGATTGGTATAGTTGGCAGGTACCGATCGGTCGGCACTCCCTGATACTGTGACCTCCATCGTTGACAACGCTCATAGAACTGGTGCCGGGAAATCATCAATCACGACGGCTTTGTGTCGACTTGTAGAACTTTCATCAGGAAGCATTCACATTGATGGTGTCGATATCTCGAAAGTGGGATTAGAACAACTTAGGAAGGGGGTCGCGATCATTCCACAAGATGCTGTAAGTCTCGAATCGGATAATGTATACAACACTGACTGACTCTGCGTTTTGTTCAGTTTCTTTGTAAGCCGTGTTAACTTTTGAGGTGTTACTTTGCTAATGGATTCCCAGTCTCTGGTACTCTCAGGTCCAACCTGGATCCGTTTGGCCAGTATGATGATGCTCGCCTTTGGGACGCTCTTAAGCGGGCATACCTCGTCGATACATCTGAGAAACAGCTCTCTTCACCTCAAAAAAACAAAGGAGATACTCCAGTTGTTGGCAGCCGTTTTGGTCTAGACACTGTAATCGACAATGAAGGTAGTAGCCTGTCGGTTGGCCAGGTAAACCTCGCACGCGTTTCTAGTCCTTTTCTGGTTGTTGATTGCTGTCTAGCGATCACTGGTATCTTTGGCACGAGCTCTAGTCCATGAGACGAAGATACTCATCCTCGATGAAGCCACAGGTATGGCATTACGCAGTTCTTACGTGACATAGCACCGACTCTCCATGTAGCATCCGTGGATTACGAGACTGATGGTAAGATTCAAGATACTATTGCGACACAGTTCAAGGAGCGCACAATTCTCTGTATTGCTCGTAAGTTTCATTTCGCTAACTCATGTCCCGCTCTCGTTGACCCTTCAGCAGATCGTTTGCGCACAATTATATCCTACGACCGTATCTGCGTTCTTGATGATGGCACAATCGCTGTATGTGTTCTTTGACTTTTACATTACAGCGCGTGTTGAGGAAGAATAATAATCCAGGAGTTCGATACCCCGGTCAACTTGTTCAACATTCCAGACGGACTATTCCGCGGAATGTGCAACAGGTCCAGGATCACAGTTGAAGACATCCTCTCTGCATCAAAGCAATCACAAGTATGAGTTCGAGACCCGAAGGGCCCTTATAGTAGCGGAGGGCTGTAACTAGTATACTTGAGTCAGACTAGTAGGAAATCCAGCAGACCTGCCACTGACAGAAGTCGCACCGCATGATCGGATGTATCTTCAAATTACAGGTTGGTAGCTCAGGCTGAACGTGATTCGTTACGTGAACTTTGGTCAACGACCATGAGAACTTGAAGCAGTGCCAGTTCAAGTTGATCATCCACACCGAGTTTGTCGATATTGCTTGTATTGTGAGCAATATTGTCTGGTGTCTCAACGAGAGATCTTCAAGTTGAGCAACTACTAGTAGCGCTAGTCAAGCTTTTGGCAAGGGCCAGCTTCTAGTATGAGTCGGAGTCAAACTTGAAGTTGGCTACTGGGGGACTCCGTCGGCGCGATCTTGGACCAATTTGGCAGCCGCACGCAGTGCAACTTCAGGTGCTACTACGGTATATGCCATATTGACTAACTTACTAAAGTGACCTATCATGGATTCCCAGCAAAAGGAGATTGGTACTCTCGTCGTCGTCGTGCTGAAAGCTCAGCACCTCCATCAGCCCTCGTTTTACAAACAGGATCCCTATGCCCAAGCGACTCTCTCTGGTCTGAAGAAACGGACTAAAATCGCTCCCAAGGGCGGCCAGCATCCAGTGTGGGACGATGAACTCCGATTTCCAGTTCTTGCCGATGTAGGGAAAGACAAGGCAAACAGGACCTTGGAAGTTGCTTGTTACAAGAACGAAGGGCGAGGGGAAGATATACTTCTGGGAAAGGGAACTGTAGACATCGAAGAAACGCTCAAAACTGGCGAGTTTGACGGTATGCGATCGTCCTTTTTAGTCAAATGATCTCTCGCTGCTGACAAGGATTGCCTTGATACATGCAGACTGGGTTCAACTTGAGACTGCGGGAGGAGCTAGGGGAGAAGTTTATCTTGAGATGACTTTCTACGCAAATTCTCCACCGCCCACCATGGCACGCCGTCCTTTAAAACTCAACCCATCTGATCGACTTGCACGCCCGCAGGTTCAACAATCGACCCCAGAGACTTCACCCATCACCTCTCCGCAGCCTGCGCGTTCTCCTGCCGCTGCAGAGAGAAAGTCAAGCCAACTACCCCCGACCAGTGGGAATCAGATACCTGCGTCCTTGATCCCCGCACATGGCCCCAAAAACCAGGCGCCCAGACAAGCACCACCGAATAGTGGTGCTCACTCTGTGGTCACTGTAAAACACAGGGACGACTCGCTTCCACCACTCCCGGCTACCAACGACTCATCTGACGTTATTTCTGGAAAGATCGCCGGGCTCCCTGCTTCCCTCCATCCTGGGGGGCGCAGTGGCCCGAGGCCTATGCCGCTACAGAATCGGAACCGGGTGACCAGTACGAGCCGTCCGCCTCCCGAGATAATTCCTGAACAAATTCACAGAAGGACTCTGAGTGATATACCTATTCTGCATTCAGAACCACCCGTTCCTCTGTTGCAGACCCCGTTGCAATCCTATGCTCCCGAGACATCATCCATGACGGGGTCAAGGGTTGGGCCAACGCCCTCTGAGGAATCTGCTCCTCTGATGTTCCCTACCCCATTCACTTACCCACCGGGGCCTACTTCGTCCTACATGCAGCCTAACCCGCAGGCTTACATACCCGCCCCAACCCAGGGCTACGCACGGACGTTCTCTCCATCTCAACCCCCGATGCCTCCCCAAACTCCCCATCCTCAGCAACATTACGATGCGTCTCTTGGGACCTCGTTCCCATCCCACTACCAGCAACATACACCATATCCCGGTGGACCTATAACATCACAACCTCTGTCCCCACCCCAAACGTATCCTCAGCTACACAGCACACAAACTCAGCAGCAACAACCATCGCCATACACACCACAACCGCAGCAATACCTTCCTTACCAGCTATCTTATTTGCCGTCGCAGCAACAGGAATATTTACCACAGCAACAGCAACAGCAACAGCAGCATCCTCAGCACCTTTCCTACACTCAGCCTCCACATCCTCCCCAAGCTCCACAGCCATACCAACAACACAATCACCCGGCCTTGCCTTTGACCAATCAACCTGCCGTTGCCTCACAACAACAACCAGTGTACTCTCAAACCGTAGGTCCACCCCCTTTACCATTACTCAGTGGCTTCCCCTCACTTCTGTCCCTTGTCCCAGCAACCCCAGCAGACGCACTTCCAAGTACGTCCCCCTCCACCGTCGGTTCAGTTGCAGACCCCCCACGTATATATTCAGTCAACACACCAGACTCAGCCATATTTCTCATCGCCACCGCCTCCACCACCGCCACCGCTATACAGCCAAGGTGGAAGAGGACCTTCCGTCCCGCACTCTGCCGCGCAGCCACCGCAGACGCCGATACCACCGCCAGCATCAAGCCGGGGACCGATTTTCCCGCAGACACTCTTACAGAACAGTGTTACTCTTGTCGCTCCCGCATTTCAACCACCAACTACACTGTCACCAATTACACCGTTACCCTCTCACGTAATCCCAAACACTCCGCCTGCTCCCAGCGCTGAGGAAGTTGCGAGACAGAGACAGGTAGAGGAAAGGCAAAATGAGGTCGACCCTGTCGTTACTGCAGAGACAGCGACCATGGTGCAGGAGTCGGGAGAGGCTCAGGAAGATGCGTGCATAAATCAAACAGCTGGAGAGCAAGGCAATAAAGCCGTCAAGGAGGAAAAGGGTCAGCTGAACCAGCTCAAGGATGCCGAGGAAAAGGGAGTGCGTGAAGAAAGAAACTCTGAGCAGCAGATGGAGGAGGAACGGGGTCGCGAAGAAGAGTTGCAGAGGCAAGAATTAGAGAGACAAGAATGCTTGAAACAGCAAGAGGTGGAACGCAGGAGACGAGAAGGGGAAGAGCGTAGGAAACGAGAGGCAGAGGCGCAAAGGAAACGAGAGGAAGATGAACGTAGACAGGAAGATGAACTGAGGAAGATACGGGAACAGGAGGAGCTCCGGAAATGGGAAGAAGAGCGCAGAATAGAGGAAGAAGAGCAGAGGAGACGAGCAGAGGAAGGACTCAGAAGAGAAGAGGAACGTAGAAAGAGGGAAGAGGAAGAACGCAGAAGAAGGGAGGAGGAACGTAGAAGACGAGAGGAAGAACGCAGGAGGGAAGAAGAACGAGTACAACGTGAGCGTGAAGAGGCAGAACGTCGTCGCAAAGCAGCTGAGGAAGAAGCCTGTAGAAGGCGTGCTGAAGAAGCCGAGGCTGAAAGGAGATGGCAAGAAGAGTTGGCTCGCATTAGAGCGCGTGCTGAACAAGAAGCTGCCGATGCAGCTTTTGCGCGTGCTCAGATGGAGGTAGAGGAGGCGGAGCGACGGAGGCAAGAAGAGGCAGATCTCGCACTCGTGCAACAAGCGCAAGAGGAGGCTGAACGACGAGAGAGACTTGCGCGAGAAAGGAGACAACAGGTAGAAGCGGATATGGAGGTCGCAAGGCGCGAACAGGCCCACGAAGAGGAGCTAGAGAGAAGAAGACAAGAAGAAAGGAAGAGGAGGATGGAGGAAGCTGATCGAGAGTTGGCAAGAAGGTTGGACATGGAACTGAACTTGGGCACTGACTCGGAATCCCCCTCGAATGATGGAGATCAAACCCGGCAGAGGAGGGCAGTTGGGACTGGGGGGTATTAACATTGACAAGGCTGGACCAGGCCTTCCTATACCCATCATTTTTAAACGTCGCTTTTGTCATCGTAAACATTGACAATACGTACTTGAGCTTCAAGCTTGCCAATGGGACCTGCACCGACCCTCTGACAATCGGCGGTTTGCAACTGGGATAGCTTGGACTGGCAACACTACAATGACTCTCAATGACGGTATGCACTGGTAAGTTCCCTGGATCGTTTTTGGTCCTGGATGAGAAGCAGCGTTGCATTTCCAGTATATGCGAGATGATGTTGTCCGAGGACATGATGATTGCAAGGCTTTGAATGTGATAAGAGACAGTGAAGAAAGATAACAAGGTAATAGATGACAGTCTCGAGGTATCGATGTCATAGTATGGGCTCAACCTAAAAGGCCCTTGACATATCTTAGCAATTCTCGACCCTATGTACGCAAAAGCGAGTCTCAGTGATGCTCCAGGGACACATGTTTCAGTACTGACCCCATTTGACTTCACGCCAGCTACCATAGACTCAACTCCTTTCAACTCCGCAGAGGGTGTCTGACTGTCTAGATCGCCACTAGGCATAAACCGAGTGAGACGTTGCCGCTGGCTGAGTTCATAACGTTGAACAACGGTCAACACTGCTCGCCAACCCTCTATTGCGTTCCCAGGCAAGTCCGCTGTGGGAGAGCGCGAGAATGAAGGAACCACCGACGAACAAACAGTGTAAGGACAGTATGATCGATGTTCCTTCACCAGGTCGAACTCTCTCCGATGCGGACGAAACGTAGATGCAGAGTCCTCGTCTTGCACTGATGTTGTTGCCTCGTTCCTAGAATATCCCCAAAGACCAACCCGCCGCTGACAGAGGTTGCAGTACACGAGAGAGGCGTCTCGGGGAATAGCGGTGGTGATGAAGTCTCTTATGTGCGAAGTTACCCCTGTGCGCCCGGGAGATGCGTTGAGCTGGGAGATACTCCTCGGAGGTGAAGCGGAAGGTGTTGATATGTTCGCCGGCTCTCGGAAGCGGCTCGAAACAGAGCTAGCCCGCGAAAGTGACCGGGTCGGGGGTACAGAAGCGGAAGGACCATATGACCCTGTGCGTGACATGAAAAAGGAGGGCGTGCAAAGGAGTTCGCTGCGTGTCGTAGTTGGCGCTGGAACCCACCCAAAGACAGCGACGACGATCGCAGAGTCTGAAGGTACTATGGGATGGGTGGTCTCGTCGGCATCCATGGAGGAATCGTGCTCTGATACCCATCCCTCGGAGGCTGCTACAGAGAAGATGGAACGAAGAGAACTCAGTTGTGAGGGGGTCTAAATGTCCGTATCAGGGAGCGCCATATAAAAAGGTAAAGAAGCGGACACACGAGAGGATGTTTAATTGTTATATTGGCAAGTGTAGGCTCGAGGGATAGCGCCATGGTTTTCAATTCGCGAACCATTGCAGTAGGCGTCTGCAGAGGTACTCGATAGACCGAGGCTATGAGAATGTTAGAATAGTGCATCAAAGCGATAACAAACGCTAACGGTCACACTGCCTAGCCTTCCAAGGGCATCCCTCTTTATGCATTTCCACTAGGGAGACGCGTTGTTTCTCGACCAATGCACCGGCTGCAAGGAAGGACTTAGTAAGTTGACTTACATTAAACCCACCTTCTTACCAGCATCTTTGTGCATCCCCTCGCGACCAGCAAGCACCCAGGATACGTCACACATTCCGCAGACAAGCCTGTCTTTTCCGTTGTTGATCCAGCCACACTTTGCCGCAGAAACGGCATCAATTTGTGGTGGTTTGTTGGCATATGTAGTGATTTTGTAGGTAGCGAGGCGAGTAAGGAATGAGTCCGTAGAAGATGGTCTGTACTCGGCCGCCGGGTGAACAAGAGGCGTTGGGATATGATTGGACGGGGCAGCTTGTCTGGACGCAGATCGTGCGAGGATCGCAGTAAGGTGCGGTGCGCTTTTCGAGACGTCTATTGCGGGTGTACTGGGAGATGTGGACAGCGGTCCAGGCAGAACATCTCTATTGCGCCAAACTGACTCGAGCGACTGTCGCGATCGTTCCCTTGATGTTACGCCAAATTTTGCCAAGGCAGAGTACATCGAGCGAGTGAGGTGGGGTCGCTTTGATGGTGTCGGTCTCTCGGTGGCAGCTGGAGATGGTGACAAAATAGCACCGTCCAGAGTGCGGATTGCGTCTTCGAGCTTTCGCTGTGGGACAAGGAAGTCATGAGAAAACGATATGGTGCCAACTGTTTGAATGGCGGACCTTGGTTGTGCGTACAGAGGATATTGAGGTCGGCGTGTCTGATTCCATGACGAAAATGCCAGCGGTGGCGAGCGGCAACTTCGTTGAAGCCTGCGTAACCCCTGCCCAAGTTAAGAAAATTAACCCCTGTTGTCAGACAAGGTCTAATGATAGCCCGGACTCGCTCTGAGGGTCAACGACGTGACTTGATTCAAGAACAGGCTATGTAGCAATACACCATCACCTCAGAGATGCAGCGAGTTCACGATTCACCATGAGTCTTCAGGGAACCGGTTAGTGCTAGCCGACGATCCTACGCAGTCCTGCGTGGTCCTGGCCATTACCCGATTTACTGAAGATGTTCAAGCTATTACCAGGGTTTGGGGCAACTCGATAGCGCGTTCTTGGAAACAGATCGCATGCGTTTTGATGGACATGTGTTCGACCACGCTGCTGATAGGCACGATTAGTATTGATAACCCTAGTACATACTAGTAATCATCAAGAAGAAGGGAAGGGCATATTATGTGTTTGATGCGATGACTGTTCATACGTTTTGCGTCACAATCATTGGGGCTCTGAAGCTGCCCCCAAGGTTCAACGGGCCATGCCGCACACCAAGGTTGACAACCGAACAAGATCTCTGAGAACCGAGACCGAGGCTATACATAATCAATACCACGTGACCCAATGTTTTTTTGGGGGAAGCAACGCGGTAATATACGCCAAAACAAAAATTTGGGACTGGGGTCCATATAAAACCCCTCCCTGAGCCGTACTCAATCTTTTCTCTTCACCCCCCCGTCCCTTCCTCGCCATCCTTCCCTGCCCTGCCGTTCGTCATCCATAGCTCTCCAAAAATGTCTGTTCAGGACGACGATGCAGCCCACGAGACTGCCATCTCAATGCGTCCTTTAGTCATTGCAGTTTCAAACATTAGAGTACGCGTACAGATCGATAGTCGTATCGTGTTGACGCTTGCTCACATCTTGCCATACCTTTAGATCTCGATCCCCGTCTCTACCAACAATGACGTGTGGATCGCAGCTGAAGTTCTCCGGGATGCCTTCACGCACGCACAGGAGCAAGTCGATACCTTAGTCGCTTCTGCAGAACATGGAACCACTCTCCAGCCCGAGGTCGACCTATCTGCACGCTTTTTGTCCTTCGTCACACAAAGATTATCTGATGATTCCCCGTCCACGAAAGCGCGGACGTCCCTCCTCTTGCACGTCTTCACGCATTTCGTCTCCTCATACCTTTCCGACACGGATATATTCTCTTTTGTGAAACCGTTTGATGTCGAGGTCCGCACTTCGGTGTCAACATCCTTCTTCACCGCGTGCGCAGCCCTCGAGCAGCAAGGTGTTGCTGATATCCCTAGACCACGTGCTTCTGCTCTTCTTTCCGCCTCTTCTGAAGGAGAGGCCTCCGTATATGCAATATTTGGTGGCCAAGGAACGAATGAGGTTTACTTTGAAGAACTCCAAATGCTCTATGATACCTATAAACCATACGTTTCCCCTCTAATCACGGCCATCACGAACAAGGTACTTGCCCCCCTGGTTGCGGCGCATCAGACGTCAAGCTTCTACAATTATGGCATGGATATTACCTCGTGGCTCTCCGGAGCGGTACCTCCCCCACCAGTCGCATACCTCGCATCGATTCCCATATCACTTCCACTCATTGGTTTGACACAGCTCATACAATATCTGACTGTTTGTCGCGTCTCGGGGCTCACACCTGGTCAACTTCGTGATCACATTGCCGGCGCTACAGGCCATTCGCAGGGTGTCGTCTCTGCTATCGCCATATCCGCCTCGTCGTCGTATGAATCCTTTGATGTCAACGTGGAGAAAGCTATCCGTTGGTTGTTTTTCTGTGGCATGCGAGGTCAAGAGGCGTTTCCTGTGCTGGCGCTCGAGCCTGGCATCGTTCAAGACGCTATTGAAGGCGGTGAGGGCCAGCCTTCACCCATGCTATCGATCAACGGTCTTGAACTTTCGGCGCTGCGTCCACATATTGAGGCGACAAACAAACATCTGCCCCCGAATTCTCAGTTGGCAGTCTCTCTTTACAACGGTCCAAGAAACTTCGTTGTCACGGGACCTCCTCGTGCATTGTATGGCTTGGTGACAAACCTACGAAAGGTTCGAGCCCCTAGTGGGCAGGACCAGAGTAAGGTTCCATACTCGCAGAGGAAACCTGCATTTGGTATTCGTTTCTTGGTTGTCAATGCGCCCTACCACAGTTCTTACTTGGCATGTGCAACCGACAAGTTGTGCAACGAAGATCTAAACGGTGAAGAACTATGGTCCCCTAAGGAACTTGGGATTCCTGTCTTCAACACTGAGGATGGTCAGTATATTTGTGCATTCGTCCTCTGCTCTCGCTGAACGACTTCAAAGGCTCTGACATGCGCACAAGCACGACCCCGATTACTCGGTCATTATGCGACCAGATCTTTACATCACCCATTCACTGGGATCTCGCGACTGCGTTCCCGAAATCCGCCACTCATATTATTGACTTTGGGCCGGGTGGCGTGAATGGCATTGGTCCTCTGACTGCTCGTAACTTGGACGGACGCGGCATCCGTGTCATCATACTTGGTGATAAGGGTCGCGGCGAGGCCGAATTATTTGACACTGAGGATGTCCAGTATGAAGAATGGTGGAGCAAGAAGTATGCTCCGAAGCTGGTCAAGTCAAGGTAGAAGCATCACCATATCGTTAGGTGTGATACTGATATCTAGCCTTAGCGATGGAAGGATCCACTTAGACACCCCTTTCTCACGATTGTTGGGCAAGGCTCCAATCATGGTTGCGGGTATGACTCCCACCACTGTCAAGGCTGGCTTTGTCTCTGCAATTCTTTCTGCTGGCTATCACGTTGAACTTGCAGGCGGTGGTCATTACAACCCAACGGCACTTCGCGCCAAAGTTACTGAAATCCGGTCCAAGGTCCCCCCTGGGGTTGGCCTCACGTTGAACTCTCTGTACATTAATCCTCGTCAATTCGGCTTCCAGTTTCCTTTGTGGCAGGAGATGCGCCGTGAGGGATTGCCAATCGAGGGATTTTGTGTAGCGGCTGGCATTCCTAGCACCGAGAAAGCTGCTGAAATCATTGATGGCCTGCGCAGCGCAGGTATCAGACATGTTTCTTTCAAACCAGGGTCTGTGGAGGGTATCCGTCAAGTTGTCAGCATCGCTGCTTCCAACCCCGACTTTCCGATTATTCTCCAGTGGACTGGTGGTCGTGCTGGGGGACACCACTCGTATGAAGATTTCCACATGCCCATTTTGAAGACATACGGGTCTATTCGTCAGCAGGAAAACCTTATCCTTGTCGGAGGTTCCGGTTTTGGTGGCGCCGATGATCTTTGGGCGTACCTCACCGGTGATTGGTCGAAGGACCTTTACGGTGTGCAACCCATGCCGTTCGATGGTTTCTTGTTCGCTAGTCGCGTCATGGTGGCCCGAGAAGCACATACGAGTTCTTCCGTCAAGGATCTGATTGTCGCCGCTCCCGGTGTTGATGACAAGGACTGGGAAAACACCTACGTCAAACCAACCGGAGGTGTCCTTACCGTCCGTTCGGAGTTGGGTGAGCCTATCCACAAGATTGCTACCCGTGCGGTCAAACTTTGGAAAGAGTTTGACGGCACTGTCTTTAATTTACCGAAGGAGAAACGCGCTGCATGGTTGGCCGAACGCAAAGTTGAAATTATCGAAAAGTTGAACAGGGATTTCGCGAAACCATGGTTTGGATGGAAGAAAGATGGTAGGATTGCTCTCGATCTTGGGGATATGACCTACGAAGAGGTCACGCTTCGGATGATTCACCTCATGTACGTTACCCACCAAGACCGCTGGATCGATATCTCTTTACGAAACTTGACCGGGGACTGGCTGAGGCGTGTCGAGGAGCGCTTCGCGGGCGTGGACGGTGGTCCTAAACTCAGCATCTTGCAAAGCTTTAAGGAGCTGGACAGTCCCTCTGCTTTCGTTGACGTATTCTTTACCAAGTACTCCGATGCCACCTGCCAGCTTCTTGCTGCTGAGGATCGTGCCTATTTTCTCACCATCTCCCAGCGTCCGGGGCAGAAACCAGCACCTTTTATTCCTATTCTCGATGCCAACTTCGAGGTTTGGTTCAAGAAGGTGAGCATTGTGGGATATCAGCCATTTCCGCATCTAATTGTCGTTTCTCTTAGGATTCTTTGTGGGCTGCGGAGGATATCGAAGCTGTATTTGATCAGGATCCCCAGCGCGTGTGCATTTTGCAGGGCCCTGTCGCCGTCAAACATTCAACAGTCAAGGATGAACCTATCGGAGAGCTGTTGGACAATGTCACCGCCAAGCTTGTGGAAAAGCTTCTGAAGCGCTCATATGGAGGTGACATTTCTGGGGTTCCTACCATCGACTACCTCGCTCCTGCAGCCGAAGACCAGGATATTCCTGACGAGGTTGAATGTGAAGAATCATCTACTTCGATCACCTACAAAGTCGGCGACGTCGTTCCTGAAACCTCTGACTGGCTTGAGGTTATTTCTGGCTCGGAACTAAATTGGCTTAAAGCCCTTCTGACGTCCAAGACTATATGCCAAGGTCGGGCGTATGTCGACAATCCGCTTCGTCGAGCCCTCGCTCCGCGGCGTGGACAACGTCTTGTAGTGGACAAAGAGGGAGATTCTCCGACTTCGGTGACGATCTATGGCGCAGGTCGATCTCACGGTGCCCACAAGTCTGGGTTCAAAGCCGTTGAGATCATATATACAGCATCCTCAGGTTTGATCGACGTAACCTTCTTCGAGGATCGCCAGGACGTGGCGGTCCCACTGCCCTTTCAATTCAAATATGTTCCGACTATGGGTTCGATGCCTATCCATGAAGTATTCGAGGGCCGCAGTGGTCGTATTAAAGACTTCTACTGGAGATTATGGTTTGGAGATGACCAGTCGCGTCCGGAACTTGATGTCCACGAGACGTTCATTGGGCCAGAAGTCATAATATCTGCCCACGATGTTGAAACCTTTTGTAACGTCGTTGGGAACCAGAACGAGGCGTTCAAGACTGCCCGCACCGAAAATGTTAAAGCCCCGATGGATTTCGCTATTGTGACGGGTTGGCAGGTAAGCTTCTCGAAGGCTGTTGTGTTGTGGGAGATAACTCTTGTGGCCAGGCTATCATGAAATCCATATTTCCTGATGCAGTTGACGGTGATCTATTGAAGCTCGTCCATCTTTCGAACGGTTTCCGTCTAGTTTCTACTGCCAGGCTTTTGGAGGCCGGCGATGCGTGTATCGCGGACGCTCACATCACATCCGTCAAAAACACAGATGCTGGCAAAGTTGTTGAAGTCAAAGGTCATGTCTTCCGTGATGGACAGCCGATCATTGAAGTCGTATCATCGTTCCTGTACCGTGGACGCTTCGATGACTACGAGAACACGTTCGAGACGGTGGATGAACCCGATTATGTCGTCCAGTTGGCCAATGATGCTGCTGTCGGTGTAGTTCAGTCCAAGGAATGGCTCTCGTGGGAAGATGAAACAATCCCTCTGAAGGCTGGTATGACTCTTGTGTTCCGCGTACAGTCTCAGGTCACCTTCAAGGACAAGACATTGTATCGCGATGTTTGCGTTAGTGGCGACGTGTATATGCGCGATCAGCTGAAGCGCCTCAAGAAAGTTGCTTCGGTTCAATTCAACCAAGAGGGATGCCACGGCAATCCCGTAGTGGCCTACCTACAACGCTATGGTGTTCCTGAAGGTCGACTCACGCCTCTGACAAACGAAGGGTACATTATGTCGAACAATGCTTCGACC
Organism: Hemileccinum impolitum; assembly: GCA_003316335.1. Classification (NCBI taxonomy): domain Eukaryota; kingdom Fungi; phylum Basidiomycota; class Agaricomycetes; order Boletales; family Boletaceae; genus Hemileccinum; species Hemileccinum impolitum. The sequence continues at coordinate 269,048 of QFEQ01000299.1, forward strand.
ACGTTCACAGCTCCTCTTACGAACGAACCTTATTCACTCATTTCCGGCGATTTCAATCCTATCCATGTTAACCCGTACTTCTCTGATTTTGCTGCTCTTCCCGGGACCATCACGCACGGCATGTGGTCAAGTGCTGCTACGCGTCGCTATGTGGAGAACATCGTTGCTGAAGGCAATCCAGACCGAGTGATTGCGTAGGTTATCCTGCGGTTTTGACTGAGTCTGTGCTCATACATTTTTGTAGATATGATGTCTCTTTTGTGGGCATGGTGCTCCCAGGGGATGAATTGACAGTCAAGATACGTCACATTGGCATGCGCGATGGTAACATGGTCGTCAGAGTGGAGACGTCCAACCAGCGAGATGAAAAAGTCCTCGAAGGCACGGCAGAAGTTGCACAGGCTACCACAGTGTACGTCTTCACTGGTCAGGGGTCCCAAGAGCCTGGAATGGGTATGGATCTGTACAATACCTCTCCTGCCGCTCGTGCTGTTTGGGACGGCGCCGATGCTCACCTTCTTGCTGTCTATGGCTTCTCTATCATCGAGATCGTCAAGGATAATCCAAAGGAGAAAACCATTCACTTTGGCGGTATTAAGGGTCAGGTAATCCGCCAACGCTATATGGATATGACCTACGACACAATGGACAAGGATGGCAACGTCAAGACACTTCCCCTTTTCGCTGACATCGACATGCGTACCCCCAAGTACACTTTCAGCCATCCCAACGGGTTGCTTTTCGCTACTCAATTTGCGCAGATCGCTCTGGTTGTGACTGAAAAGGCTGCATTCGAAGATATGCGTGCCAAGGGTTTTGTACAGAAAGATTGTGCTTTTGCCGGTCACTCACTTGGAGAATACTCTGCACTTGCCTCCATCGCTGATGTTCTTCACATCTCCGCACTCGTCGACGTTGTGTTCTATCGCGGTATCACCATGCAGCGTGCTGTCGAACGTGATGCTCATAACAGGTCCAACTATGCGATGTGTGCTGTGAATCCCAGCCGCATCTCGAAGACTTTCACAGACGCCGCGTTGCGTGAGGTTGTTGATACTATTTCCACATCTACTGGTGCTCTCCTCGAAATCGTCAACTACAATGTCGAGGTAGGTTCTTAATTTGAATTTGCCAACGCATATTTAACAAAGGTTTCAGGGACAACAATATGTTTGCGCGGGGGAGTTGGTTGCATTGCAAACAATGACCAATGTCCTAAATTATCTTAAACTTCAGAAGATCGACATCGCGAAGGTATGGTTCTTCCCTCAGTATTGTACGGAAATTTGATTGTCAATGAATACAGCTCACCGAGACCTTCACTGTGGAAAAAGTGAAGGAAATGTTGGGCAACATCGTCTCGGAATCGTTCGGGCGTGCCAAAGAGCTACAAGAGTCTGAGGGATATATCAAACTTGAACGCGGCTTTGCAACAATCCCTCTTCCTGGTATTGACGTCCCTTTCCACTCGAGGTATCTTTGGGCAGGCGTTATGCCCTTTAGAGCTTGTGAGTGTGCTGACTTTGCCTGCGACGAGTAATGTTGAAGACGCGGTCATTAGATTTGTCCAAGAAGATCAATCCATCCCTGCTTAACCCTGACATGTTGGCGGGAAAATACATCCCGAATTTGGTTGCCAAACCGTTTGCTGTCACCAAGGAGTACGCGCAACTCATTTATGACCAGACATCTTCGCCTCGCCTTGACAAGGTCCTCAAAAAATGGGATCAGGAAGGTTGGGCATCCCCCGAGCAACGCCAGAAGTTGGCATATACGATTCTTGTCGAGTTGCTATCCTACCAATTCGCTTCACCAGTCCGTTGGATCGAGACACAGGATTTGCTGTTTACACAATTTTGCTTCGAGCGCTTCATTGAGGTCGGTCCATCACCCACGCTGACTGGCATGGCGATGCGGACATTGAAGGCCAAGTACGAAGCTCAAGACGACGCTGTTAGCCGCAAACGAGCTATTCTCTGTCACGCCAAGAACGCTCGTGAGATCCACTATCTCTTTGAGGACGAAGTTTCTCCGCTTCCCGAACTCACCGAGGCCGAACCTGCCGCTACTGTCGCTTCTTCGGTACCCATTCCTACTGCTGTAGCCGCTCCCAAGCAGAGCGCGGCTGCCATTGAAGATGTACCTCTCAAGGCGGCTGACATTCTTGTCAACATCATCGCTCAGAAGCTAAAGAAAAAGATTGACGAAGTCCCCTTGACGAAGTCGATCAAGGACCTAGTCGGCGGAAAATCTACTCTACAAAACGAGATCTTGGGTGACCTCCAACTCGAGTTTACTTCTGCTCCTGAGAAGGGTGAAGAGCTTCCACTTGAAGAACTCGGATCTGCTTTAGGTGTCGGGCATTCTGGGGCTCTCGGCAAATATACATCCGGTCTCATCTCCCGCCTTGTTGGTGGAAAGATGCCTGGAGGTTTCAACGCTTCTGCAATCAAGGGTTACTTGTCGAAGACCTGGGGCTTGGGTTCCTCACGTGCCGATGGTGTTCTTCTGTTGGGAACCACTATGGAACCTGCTAAGCGACTGTCGTCTGAAGCTGAGGGCAAAGCGTGGTTGGACACCGTTGTTGGAGTATACGCTCAGCGTTCCGGCATATCCTTATCCAGCGGAGGTTCCGGTGGTTCCGGTGGTGACGGAGTAGGAGGCGCCATGATCAATAGCGAAGAGTTTTTGAAGTTCAAAGCTGAGCAAGACCGCTTCGCTGCCCAACACATTGAACTTTACATGCGTTATCTTAACCGCGATTCTCGTGCTGGTGAGATTGCTCACGACAAAGAAAAGGCCGCGTCTGCACAACTCCAGGTTCGACTCGACTCGATCGCACGAGAGCATGGCGACGCATACATTGACGGAATACAACCCGTCTTTGACCCGCTGAAAGCTCGTCACTTCGACTCCTCTTGGAATTGGGTTCGTCAAGACGCATTGCTTATGTACTACGACATCATTCATGGCCGCCTTACAACCGTCGACCGCGAACTCACTGCTCGCTGCATCGCTCTCCTCAACAGGGCCGATCCTGAGCTCCTGACCTACATGCAGTATCATATTGATCGCTGCGATCCTAGCAAAGGCGACACATATGCGCTCGCGAAACAATTTGGTCAGCAACTCATTGACAACACCAGAGAAGTTCTCGGGCAACCGCCTGTCTACAAAGATGGTAAGTGAATGTGCAGGATCTACTATTTTCCGCGTGGTTGATTTGACTGCAGTGACATTCCCCACCGCTCCCCACACCGAGGTCACAGCGAAAGGCGACATCGTTTACTCTGAAGTTGTTCGAGAAAATGTTCGCAAGTTGGAAGCTTACGTCGAGGAAATGGCCAGCGGTGATACCATTTCCACCGTCAATATTCAAAAAGTCCAAGAAGACGTGCTCAAGCTATGGACTGTCGTGAAATCTCAGCCTGGAATTAGTCAGGACCAGAAGAACCGCATCAAAGCTTTATACGAGGGTGTCGTACGTTCTCTCAGGAAAGGTCCAGAGCAAACCCGCACGCGCATACGAAGTCGTCGTTCTTCGTCTCAATTCCTCCGACCTCAGATCTCTGCTGTCACGCCAATATCCGACGATAAGGTTCCACTGCTGCACCTCAAACGCAAAGTTGGAGGCAACTGGGAATACTCAAGCAACCTGACCGGTGTTTACCTTGATATCCTGCACGAAATAGCAACCTCGGGCACAACATTCAAGGATAAAAACGCCCTTCTCACAGGCGTTGGGAAAGGCTCGATTGGTGTCGAAATCCTCAAAGGTCTTCTTTCCGGTGGCGCTCACATTGTCATCACCACTTCTCGTTATAGCCGCTCGACCGTTGAATACTACCAATCCATCTACCAAAGCTATGGGGCGCGGGGTTCTGCGTTAACTGTTGTTCCTTTCAATCAGGGTTCGAAACAGGATGTAGAGGCCCTCGTCGACTATATATACGCCACGCTCGGAATGGATCTCGACTACATTCTTCCTTTCGCTGCAATACCAGAAAATGGTCGAGAAATTGATGGATTGGACGATAAGTCGGAACTCGCCCATCGCATAATGTTGGTCAATCTCCTCCGGATTCTTGGGGCCGTCAAAACCAAGAAGGCGTCACGTCAGTTTGTCACGCGGCCTACTCAAGTCATCCTCCCCTTGTCCCCGAACCATGGTCTGTTTGGAAACGATGGACTATATTCTGAATCGAAGATCTCCCTGGAGACGCTCTTCCAACGGTGGAATTCCGAGAGCTGGGGCGAATATCTGTGTTTGGCCGGGGCAGTGATTGGGTGAGGGCTTCATACACATTGAAACTGCGTCGTGCTATATGCTCACTCCGCTACCGTAGGTGGACACGAGGCACTGGGTTGATGGACGCCACGAATACTGTCGCTCATGAGCTCGAAGGCTATGGTGTTCGCACCTTCTCGGCAAAGGAGATGGCATTTAATATCCTTGGCCTTATGCATCCCCTCCTCTTCAGCATCACACAGGTAGAGCCGATCTGGGCTGACCTAAATGGAGGCATGGATCGCCTGCCAGATCTCGCTGAAATCACGACTCGTATTCGCTTAAGCCTGAATGAGAAGAGCGAACTTCGTCGTGCAATTGCTAGGGACAATGCCCTTGATTTCAAGACTATCAACGGCGTTGAAGGCGAGCGAGTGCTGCAAACCGTTAACGTTGTCCCCCGTGCTAATTTCAAATTCGAATTCCCTGCGCTTGAGCCTGTGGCTGCCCTGGAAGACCTTAACAAACTTCGTGGTATCATCGATCTGGAGAAGGTCATCGTGATCACCGGGTTCGCTGAGGTCGGTCCCTGGGGAAGCTCGCGCACAAGATGGGAGATGGAAGCGAGGGGGGAGTTCACCATTGAGGGTTGCATCGAGATGGCTTGGATTATGGGCTACATCAAGCACTTTGATGGCCGTCTGAAGAATGGTTCCCTACATGTTGGTTGGGTTGACGCGAAGACTGAGGAACCCGTCGATGACAAGGATGTGCGCGGCCGTTACGAGAAAGATATACTGAAGCATGCGGGTGTGCGATTGATCGGTAAGCTCCCATGAATCATTTCCCGACCGGAGAAAACTGAAGGATTCACAGAACCTGAGCTTTTCCGCGGCTACGATCCCAAGAAGAAAGTTTTCAATCAAGAAATCGAACTCGTACATGACTTGGAGCCTATCGAAGTCGCCCAATCAGAAGCAGAAAAATTCAAGTATGAGCATGGAGACAAGTGCGACATCTGGACCGCGGAGGGAGACCAGTGGTTTGTGAAGTTCAAGAAAGGTGCTCGTATTTTCGTCTCCAAGGCATTCCGCTTCAGCCGCCTGGTGGCTGGGCAGATCCCAACCGGCTGGGATGCTGGGAGGTACGGAATCCCGGCGGATATTATCGCCCAGACGGATCGGGCCAGTCTTTGGGCCTTGGTGTGCACTGCAGAGGCACTCAACATGTCCGGTATCACTGATCCGTACGAATTGTACAATCACCTCCACCCTTCCGAGGTCGGAACCTGTGTAGGGAGCGGTATGGGAGGTACCGAGTCGCTTGCCAAGATGTTCAGGGACCGCCGCGAGGAGAAGGAGGTACAGAACGACATTCTTCAGGAAACGTATGTTTCCTCGCTGTTCAAACCATATTCCACTATTCATGCTGGAGTTCAGGTTTATCAACACAGTTGCTGGTTGGATTAACTTGCTTCTCATGTCTTCGAGTGGACCTGTGAAGATTCCTGTCGGGGCTTGGTGCGTAACATTGTTTGCATTTGTGTTTCGTCCAGCTTAGTTTGACGTAGCGCAACTGCTCTTCAATCTCTCGAGATTGCATGCGATACTATTCTGTCTGGCAAGGCGAAGGTCATGATCGCTGGTGGTTTCGATGACATTAGTGAAGAAGGCTCTTATGAGTTTGCCAACATGAAGGCCACAAGTAATGCTGAGACTGAATTCGCCATGGGACGTGAGCCCACGGAAATGTCACGACCTGCCACGACAACACGTGCAGGGGTGAGTGATCAATCTAACAGCTTTTACACTTTCTTGATTCAGTCGATCAGTTCATGGAATCCCAAGGAACCGGTATTCACATTGTCATGAATGCAAAGACTGCCATTGAGCTTGGTGCCCCCGTCCGCGGTATTCTAGCATTCACCTCCACGTCTACGTAAGTTTATAAACTAACGTTCTGCGAACTATATATTCAATTGTTTTAGTGACAAAGCTGGGCGTTCTGTTCCCGCTCCTGGACGTGGTGCTCTCTCGGTCGCTCGAGAACTACCATCTAAATACCCTCTTCCGTCGCTCAGCCTTGAATACCGGTCCCGCCAGATTGCTTTCCGGCGCAAGCAGATTTCAGACTGGCTCAGCCATGAACATGCCCAGCTTCGTGACGAGGTTGAGGAACAGAAATCGAAGCACGCTTTTGACGAAGGTTATTTCGCGGCCCGCGTTGCCGATATCGAAAAGGAAGCCCGCCGCCAGGACAAGGAGGTGTTGGCGACGTATGGTATGCTCGAAGGGACAGATGCTCGGGTCGGACCCATGCGTCGTGCACTTGCCGTCTGGGGTTTGACCGCTGACGACATTGGTGTTCTCTCGATCCACGGTACGAGCACTGGAGCCAACGAGAAAAATGAAACCGAGATGTGGCACAACATTCTCGCCACAATGTCCCGTACTCATGGTAACGCTGTTCCTATCATGGCTCAGAAGAGCTTGCTTGGCCATTCGAAGGGCGGATCAGCAGCATGGCAGATGGCAGGTCTTTTGCAGACCATCAACACGGGTGTCATTCCTGGGAACCGTAATAGCGAGTAAGTCTGCGTTCCTCTTCGGGTTAGTCCGTAATTAATTTTCTGCGTTTGTGAAGCAACGTCGATGCAAGATTCGAGGCCCATCACTACGTCATGTTCCCTTCGAGGTCCATCCATACCGATGGAATTCGTGCCGGTGTCATGGTAGGTGACTTATCGCTACCAATGATTTATAGCTTACACTGTTTTGCAGTCTTCCTTCGGCTTTGGTCAAGTTGGTGGTACTGCCGTTGTCGTCCATCCTCGCTACCTCTTTGCATCTCTGGATCCTTCTGTCTACGAGTCTTACAAGTCCCGCAACCAGAGGCGTCACCAGGAGGCTTATAAGGTCATGACCGAGATGATAACATCCAACTCTTTGGTCAAAATCAAAGATGGACCACCTTACAGCCCTGAGCTTGAACAACCCGTCCTTATGAATCCCATGGCTCGTGCAACATTTGATCCGAAGACGCGCAGTTACTCTTATGCCACTGTTTTGGACAAAACAGTACCATTCGATGTTGCGAATGTGAAGACTCTCGTTGAAGCTTTTAGCTCAGTTGTCGGCGTCGGCGTTGATCAAGGTGATTTCTCTTGTAATCCATTGTTCTGGAGCGTTCTCATATCTTCACCTATCCAGAGTTGATTTCATCGGTCCCGTCATGGAACCCAACTTTCATCGAACGCAACTTCACCGAAGCTGAAGCCGCTTACTGCCGCGCTCAACCATCATCTCCCTCTTCTTTTGCTGCCCGTTGGGTTGGGAAGGAGGCAGTCTTCAAGTCACTTGGCATATCTTCAAATGGCGCCGCCGCTGCAATGAAGGACATCGAGATCCTTCCCAATGAAGCCGGCGTGCCAACCGTCACTCTCCATGGCGATGCAGAGGCGGCTGCCCAGAGCAAAGGCATCACGCATGTTCATGTTTCTTTGAGCCATTCTGAGGTGCGTCAGACAGCTTGTACAGGTTATTCACTGTACTAACATTCCTCCTAGACTGTCGCTATTGCATTTGCGCAATCCACAACCTCCCTGCCATAATACCTGCACCCGCATGTACCTTTAAATTCATTGTTAGATGATGTTTGTTGTGATAGTAGCTGTGAAACGTAATACCAGAATAGATTCTTTATCGTTCCCTCTCCGAGTCTGAGCTTTGTGCATGGATCCCCTGCTGGATGATATACTGGGCCACTGCTTCCGTGACCAGTCGCCTCCATGACCCATCGCGCGCTGCAATCTTTGCTCTCACTTCGCTCGAGCTGTAGGTTTGTTCCTCGGTACCAATGTCGATAAATGCTATACGGTCACTCGTCGTGAACTCATGTGCTGCTACAGACGTCTCAGCTTGGGTTTCCCGAAACGTCTCGTCGACGCTGACGCTCCGCCTATAGGCACAGACTATGCGGCAATCCTCTTGATCTGAAGAGAGAAGTTTTCGGAGCATCTGGTCCATAGCAAGCTCGGAGGGATAATATTTAGGAGAGAAAAGGCGGACGAGGGTATCAAAACCCAAAAGAAAGGTAAGCTTTGGAGAGGGGAATGGACACGGTTTTTTATCGAATATAATATCAGGAGAATTGGTGGATTCGACGACTGCAGCCAGCCTTGTGCAAAGGAAGCGAAGTAAAAGTGTCGACTTCCCGACAAAGGTCGGCTCATCTATGATGGCAACCGCGACGTTGCCACCCATCTGCAAAGACTCGCTGCCTGACTCTACCGTGTCGGTGTAGCGAACATCGTGCGAGAGGAGGCGCATCATTTCGAGCCGTTGTACGAATGTTGCATCTCCTGGCTTCAAAACCTTGTCTGCATTGCGGACGGAGAGCAGCAATATTCGTGCATCATACGGCTCCTCAGCGGGAGGGGGGAGGGAATTGGCGAGTGCCAAGTGTGCCAGGGTCGGGGGATTGAACGAGGAGTCGAGGACCGATATGCGGAGCGTGGGATGGGTACTATGAGTAGTTTGTCCAGGTCGAAATGGCCAGCGTTCGTGAGCCGTATAGACGAGCTCAATGTCCGATGTTCCTCGATGTACTTTCTGAAGCAGCTGTAGCGCATGGCTGGCGAAACCGGTGAAAGCAGGAGGGTGGATCATGATACGGGTTCAGGATAAGATTAGATGAACAATGATCTGCTGAGTCATCTGGACAAAACAAACGGAACAATCGCCACCCCCATCTTTGCCAACATTTGAAACATGGAGAAGGATGCTGAAGGATTCTATGCACCTAAGACACCTGATGGTAGATGGGTTTGAACGTACAACTACAATGCTGACTTGATCCGTAGCAACTGCGAAGCCAGAAGAAAAAGAAAGTGAAACAAAGATACCCGAAGTCGCGGAGGCCAGTAGATCGGGTGCGCACATCAAGGCGCTCTTTTATATCCCCGCATAAAAATCTCGTCGACGCAGGAACCACTGACCTGATATCGTCTACTTTTGAGGTTACGGTGAGTGACTACCGTGTGTGTGCAGCACATCGTCCATTGACCATGGATCATAGGTCACGCTAGCAGATCAACAGGCCGATCCAAACTCTCCTCTGTACAGCGCGAAATCGTTTGAACAGTTGGGCCTGTTAGTCGATCGGTAGCGATGTCAATATCTCTCTCAGGTGCCACCTTTCATAGACATCAAGATTTGCTCAAGGGTCTATATGCGTTGGGATTCTCGAAACCCTCCAAGATTCAAGAACGTGCATTACCCCTTCTTCTTGCCAACCCGTGAGTATTAACCGATGTACACTTCTCCGTTAACCTATTCATCCTTTGCTCAGACCGCAGAATATGATCGGACAGTCACAATCTGGCACGGGAAAGACTGCAGCATTCGTCCTTACTATGCTTAGCAGGGTAGATTTCTCGCTCAATAAGACACAAGTACGAGTGATTTTGCATTCCTGTAGACTTGAAGTCTGATTTGTCTTAGGCGATCTGTCTCGCTCCATCACGAGAGCTGGCGCGACAAATCATGTCGGTTGTGGTGGCAATGGGAAAGTTCACTCAAGTACAAACAGAATACGCCATCAAGGACCATCTTCCCAGGGATGTTACGAGGATAACTGCACATATTGTTGTCGGTACTCCGGGCACGATGACCAATCTTCTGAAACGAAAGGTCATTGATTCATCAAGCATCAAAGTTTTCGTGCTTGATGAAGCTGATAACATGCTCGACCTGGATGGTCTTGGGGATGAGACGCTGAAAGTCAAGAAGTACGCCTGCTACAGGGTGGCTGTCGACTCTACTGACACCCTTACCTGGCTAGCCTCCTACCCCGAACACAGCCTCCTCAGATCATCCTCTTCTCTGCTACGTTCCCTGACCACGTGCGGAACTTTGCGAACAAGTTTGCTCCTAATGCCAACAAGATCGAGCTTCAAAGGGAGGAACTGTCGGTAGATGGTATTCGGCAGTTCTACATGGACTGTCGCGATGAGGAACACAAATATGACATATTGGTTTCGCTATACCAGCTACTCACGATCGGCCAAAGCATCATCTTTTGTCAGGTAAGTGATTGTTGTACGAGTCGAATCTACTTCAAGCCAAGCCTGTTTTTTTTTTTATTTCCAGCATCGGCATACTGCGGACAGAATCTCTCACCGAATGACTGCCGAGGGTCACAAAGTAGCCTCGCTTCACGGTGCCAAGGATGCTGCTGAGCGTGACACTATTATCGATAGCTTCCGCGAGGGTCGGGAGAAAGTCCTGATCACGACCAACGTTATTGCCCGCGGGATTGATATTCTTCAAGTGAACATGGTCGTCAACTATGATCTCCCCCTGATGAACGAACGTGGAAATACCAATTCTAATGATGGTAGACCAGACATTGAGACCTACATTCACCGCATTGGTGCGACGATCGATGCTGGGAACTTTTTATCTTATACTGATGGACACACCAGGGCGAACTGGACGATTTGGACGCAAGGGCATCTCGATCAACTTTGTCCATGACAACCGAACATGGTTACAGATGGAGGAGATTGAAAAGATCCTTGGAAAGAAGATCATTCGGATCGAAACTGATGATCTGGATGCGATGGAAGAGGTATCCTTTTTTTCACGCGTATCTCTGTTCAATGATGACGGTTTCTGTTACGTAGAAAATGAGGAAAGCCTTGAAGTGAATAAGACAGCCTCCGTTGTTGGCATGTTTTGCCTGGTGTTACATTGTAGCTTTGCCCCTTGGTTACATAATCTGGCTTGTACTTGGACTTATCTTATCACAAAAGTACTCATGTGCTGCAACGGAATGACTTGACCCCAATGTGATGGTCTTGTGTTGAGAGCTTACTATCGTTGCCCTGTCGCTCTTCCTTCCCTTTGAACACTTGAGTACTCAAAGCTATGCTTGGAAGCCATGCCTTGATCCAGGTATCAGGGTCAAGTCATTCCGTTGCAACACATGAGTACTTTTGTGATAAGATAAGTCCATCCAGTACAAGCCAGATCCCCGACTCCTACGAAGTAGAAGGAATCCCCACGCTCTGTGGGAGCAACAACACACAACAAATGTCATCAACAAAGACAAATTGAGCTGTCCGCTCATAAGTATGATGACACTCCAACCTATGATATATGACGCTCCAACCAC